>JABYQS010000539.1:0-18940 GCA_022592435.1 Cerioporus squamosus
AGTACGTACACCGCCATATAGCATAGGCGCTCATGAGCTTCAAGGCACCCAGAAAGCAGTACCTCCCGACCTGCTATGTATAGTATTCTGCATGTATACTCTCGTGTGTTTGTGGTGGGATCTAGTTCTCTGGGATGCAGTAGCTATATGTACATTTCATTTTTGATTCGACCTCATAACCCGCAGTCATAGTCCGTCGCTCCTCCCCGTGAATCTATGCAGACTATGCTCGTTTCAGATATTTGCCAGTCGACCAGTCGTGGAAACGGAAACGCTTGTATCTGCGTGGAACTTGACGGAGGGTGCCTAGAGTCCCCGGGACTGGCGTGACGCAGTAGGAAGGCTGCGACGGGCGCTGAAAACAAAACCGGGGCGTCGTGTAGGAGAGCGTCATCGTCCGTGAACAGGAAAGAAAGCAATGCAGAAGAGCGGAGCGGACTCGACAGCAAAGAGGTACGTTGAGGACGGGGTCGCTCATAGTTCCTGCAGATGAGAATGGTGAGCATCGCCACGGCGTTCCCACTGTACCGTAAGGACGTACGATCATGTTGAGGTTACCAGAAAGCAACCTGTTCTCGAGGATACAGCCGTCGGGAATGTCAATGCGCTGACCCTCGTTCGCGACGACGATACCGTCCCGCGGAGCGTAACGTTACGGCCAAAGTAGACGTCGCCGTGACCGTCAAGTGGTCGAGCTCGATGATCTTGGGAATCTTCTTGAAACGCTTCTGGAACTGCTGGATCTTCTTGAAGTGGTCGCCGAGCTTGATGACGGGTGTCGTCTCAAACATACGCTGGGGGTTGATAACGAGCTGCCCGTGCTCGAGCGAGTAAATATCGCTCTTGATGAGGAGCAGGTCTGAGCAGCTCTTCACGGGCAAGAAGCGGCCTACGAGGGACGTTGACACCGTGCGCGTTGTTGAAGTGCTTGATGGCGTCACCCGCAGCGGTCCTCGAGCTGGATCACAGCCTGACCGTCATCGGTCGTCTTGGGGTTAACGATGATGT
This sequence comes from Cerioporus squamosus, assembly GCA_022592435.1. Lineage (NCBI taxonomy): Eukaryota > Fungi > Basidiomycota > Agaricomycetes > Polyporales > Polyporaceae > Cerioporus > Cerioporus squamosus. Next base: position 1,009 of record JABYQS010000539.1, read on the forward strand.
CAAGTTCCATGCCCTCACTCTCCATGATGCGCTTGAGCGCTGTATGACCGATTCGTTAGACGCTCAACTGCAGCGCAGCAAAGAACAAACCTCGAAGGTTGATCCACAAGTTGTTCGTGTTGAAAATCTTAAACTTGCGAACTGGGAAAGACGTGAGGTCACATAGGCGAGTAACTACGGGTTCAACTCACCAGACTTGAAGTCCTCGACGTGCTCGTTCGGCACTTGGGCAACCTCAAGGAGACGGATGGAGCCCTCGTAGTCGATGAGAGTACCACCCTGCGCAACAGCGTCAGCACGACAAGGAAACATGCCAGCTGTTTTCTCCTTCGCACCTTGATATCAGCCTTAGTCTTATCCGTCACCTCCATGATGAACTCGGCCTGGGAGTCGATCATGTGCTGGAGGATCTTGTCGTCAACGCTAAAGGTACACTGTCAGCTCAAGACACTGGAGCTCGAGGATGGTGTCGAACACGCACACAGCACCCAAGTTGTCGGAATTAGACACGAAAAGGTACTCCTTGCCCTCCGAAAGCAGCTGGTCGAGTACGCCCGAGTGAAGGAGAGCGTTGTAAAGGTCACCGTGACCAGGAGGGTACCAGTTCTTCTTGTCATCGTCCGCAGAGCGCGGGCAGGGCAAGAGAGTCTCCTTGAAGATACGTGGGTAGCGCGACTGGTTGAAAGTCGTGATGCGCAGCTGTTGGTTTGCGTACTTCTTGATGATGCGGAGGGTGTCTTCATGGGTGTTGAATGACGTCATGAGGATGAGAGGGACATCGACGCGGTGGGTGGTGTTGAGGTGCTCAATCTGGCGGACGGTAAGGTCGAGGAAAGTCATGTCATCCTTGACCTCGAGCGCAGACTTCGCGCCAGTCATACCTGGGCGACGTCAAGAAGGTGATATGGCGCAAAGAAGAGAACGCACCCATGGAGGTTCCGAGACCACCATTGACCTTCAGCACGGCAAGCTTGTTGAGGTTCTCTGGCGAGCCCGAGGAAAGCTTGGCATAAGGAACGATCTTGTCCTCAGCTGGGGACTTGATGCGATCCCAGTCACTGAATGCGTCTGATTGAGTACAAAGACGCGCAGAGATGAAGGACGAATGACGCACAGCTCCTGGCGACGTGCACGGTCGGCAAGGTAGCGGGTGAAGAGGTAGAAGAAGGACTGCATCTCGGTGTCGAAGGCCTTGCATGGGGGCGATCTCAACGATCAAGAAGGAAGGGAGAGCACAGACGACGCGTACCTTTCTGGTGTCTGGGTCCTTGACGGTGTTGACGAGGGCGCTGAGTTCATTGCGCATGGCTTTCGCGGCGACGCCAGTGGTGGAGGTCTTGAAGTCGATGTGACTTGCGCCGCGTACGCGGTTGTTGAAGGAGTCGCTTCGGGGCATGAGGGAGTCCATGGCTCTGGCGGAAGCTTGAGGCTGAGGACAAGACGGAAAGAATGGAACGCGGAGTACTCACGGCTGGTTTATGTGGACGGGTTTTGTGGTGGTGGTCGAGATGAGAGAAGGGAGGAGCGGAGTAGAGAGGGAGCGGACTGGGGGAGCTCGTGGACGGTGATGACGTTTATATACGTCGAGGGTGATGTCCGAAACGGGCGAGAGGGCGTATATCGATGCGAAGTGCTTGGAGGGGCTGGACGGAACAGAGCGCGAGTCTCTGCTGGGAGAATCGTCTCGTGCTGGGGACGCCTCTTCCCGGATAGGCTCGCAGATCGATCGCCGGTGCTGCTCGCGCATCGTCCCCAACGTGCCATGGCTGCCCGTGCTCCGACTCGGGCCCCCCGCCGCCCGCGCCTCCGACTCTCCTCCCCCCAGCGACAGCCGGCCAATCGCAGACGAGCTCTCCGCCTCCGCCTCCGCCCACATCCCCCGCCCCCGCTCCGCCGCGCAGCCCGACCAACGTGCGTGCATCTGCCCCGGCGTGCCTTCGACTTCGAGTGATCAGCGCGCCGTCTTCCGTGCAGTCCGCCGAGATCCCTCCGTAACAGCGAGCAGCAGAGATAAAGCAGCAGCGCAGCGCAGGAACCGAGCGACCCGGCCTGTGTCCGCCACCTTATGTACTCGTCCTCTCGCCAGGCCAGTCCGTCCACGTCAGTTTCCGTGCCCGCCGAATATATCGGGGCCCCTGCTTCGAACATGTTGCCTCAGATCACGATCCGGACTCTAGGCCCCTTGATGCACTCCGGCCCTTTTTGGCTTCCTCGTCCTGCCCACCACTTTGTCGGTCTTCTTTCCCCTTACATATCGACCCCATGCGTCCCTTCCTCCCAGGTCGTCCAAGCCTTTCTCTTGCCAGCGACGCTCCTCCTGGTCTTCCCCGCCCTCACCGACGGCAACGCTACTATCTATGCACGCAAGGCGCTTTCAAGGTGCATGCGTCGAACATCCATCATGATGTTGCTCGTCGCAACGCATGCATATGCTTCTCACTCCACGTTGGCCCTCTTTTTTTTTTTTAAGATCTAGCTCTTGTATCCCGCTCGTACGTAGTACAGGTGCGGCTTGTGATCTACTCAGCTCTTCTATCCACTGTGGCAGGCGAGTGGTCTCAGCCAGTGTTGCCGACATCTAAGGGCTCCGTGCGCGCCGACACAGCGGCGCAGCAATCGCGCATCGGAGGACCAGCAGGTCCTCGCGGGTCACATTATTTCGGCGCGTCCCCGAAGGTGAACGCACTCTCATTCGCGGTGAGGAACGAGACGAGACGATTCCACGTTGGCCCTCAAGCTAGCTCGCGCAGTCGTGCGCGCGCATGCTGCTCGGCCGGACGTCTTCGGGTCGCTTCCACTTCCCGGTCCCGTGGCGTACCCGAGGCACGTATGCATGCATCATGCCCTCTCGCCGCCCAAACCTACCCCTCGTTTCCCTGGGTTCATCGGCGATTCAGGACCGTCCACCGACTGTTTGAACTTTCCAACCATGCTTCTCAATCCTACGTGGGACTTTCCAAGAGCAATCCCAAGGTCTTGCGATGCTTGCAGTTGCGTGGTCTGCAGACCGGCCGCGCCCTCATACAATCCTGAAGTAAGTTTGCGTTCTTCCTCCTGACCCTGACCCTCACGTCAGTGCTATGCTATGTGCGGTTTGCGCGGCGCGCCGAAGCTATCAAGGTTGCGTCTGAGGACCCTGACAGTGATGGATGTCTGCTGCAAGTCTGCTGTGCACTCTGCTACCGGTACGTTCTATGCGCCCGAACCATTGACTGTTTCCAGTGTCCCCGTACGATCCTTCGCTGCCAAAGGTATCCTGCTTACCGGCAACCCATTTGTCAGAGTGCACTCTGGAATGGATAGGTGGGTAAGCTTTGCAATCCATCGTAATATTGATGAGTGCCCCTCGTAAGAGCATGCGCACGCCCTTGCGTGCTCTAGCCTTTGTCATTGGGAGTCTACATGTGCGCCTTCACGAGCGTTCGTGTCAGTTCTTTGCAGGAACACCGAGCCAGGATCAGGACCCACAGGCACGACCCGTCGAAGCCTGCCATGCCTGCAACATGACCGACAGGCAGCACGATCCACCCCTCTGTTCTTCCGACTCCCGAGCTCAATCTCCGGTCGAAGTCGAAGCATGCGGATGCCATTGTGCTGTCTCGGTGCGTATTTGCGCACGCTCGAGAGACTGTGGATGAGTGATATCGCCATGCAGAGACCTATCATAGGATTCTTCCTGCAGCCGCATACCGGGAAGAGCGAATGTACCCGGGACGATAACACAGGCACTAACACCGAGTTGACCGCGCCTGTCAACTTCCCCCTCGAGTCGGAAACAGGCCGCGACATCGCACGTATGGCGGTTGCTTCCCTGGATCTGTTGGTTCCTCATTGTGGAGTGGCGTACACCCGCCGCAACAACTCTGTCGCAGCCAGACGCTACGCTACACCATGGCGAGTATGAAGTTTGGGCCAGAAAGGTGGCCATCGTAACCACCGAGGACCTCGGATCGCAGCCGTCGGAACTTAGAGCCTGCGTGCGATATGTGCCTACTATGTACAGTAGCATCTGTTCCTGTTTACGAATACTACACGCGAAGCGAATGAGATACTGTTTTCTTGTACAAAGCGTCGGACGTTCGCAAGACGTCCGCTGCAGCTTGCACGAGAAGGCCACAACAAACTTGCGTGGTTCGGGCGCCGGTCCGACCTGCCGGAGGTTCAAGTTGAAGTTGTTGCCATCTTGTGCTTGTCTCCCGTAGGCAGACGATTTGCGGGCCTATTATCTTGTGCGGCCGCAAGCTTGACCTTCATCAGACTACAACGGTCGTACGTGACGCACCCACGCTAAGTACCAAAGCTCTTGTCAGAACCGGCGAACTTTCTGCAGCAAGTTCCGTCGACATACACGAGTGTCGCGACGTTGTCCTGCCAGTGTTCCCGACGGTGCCTGTTCCAGCCCCATGCCAAGCCAGCAAGTCGAGCCAGCAACTCCAACCCGTCTGTCCAGCATCTCAACCCACCTAGTCTCACGCAAGCTGAGAGTAGCAGGATGGTAGGCGTTGCAGCGACTCGGAAGCTTGTGAAGTGTCCCATATTGACGAACCGCTCCGGATGTACAGGTTATTGCACGACAACAGCGCTTCCTCCATAATCATGATACACGACGGGGAGGACGCGCTGCTGGTGGACATCACGCTCTGTCTGAGTGCCTTCAAGACCTCCTTGTGGCTCCGCGAGAGCAAGTCCCTCGTCGTGATCCTCGGGTACCTCGAGCACCGTCCGGTACGTCGATGCCCTAGGGGCACCATTATTCTTCTGCTGAGGGATTAAAGAGCTGACGGCTGGCGGGTGCTACAGATAGCCTTGTCCTTGCCCGTCTTACACGCACACGCACCCGACGTGGCTGTCAACCCGCACCTCATCCTACGTGCCATCGTTGCAGAGGAGGCGCGCGACCTGGACATGTCACTGTGGAACCATGCGATCCAAGCACGAGAGGACTGTGACAGACGCCAGGAAGACCGCAGGAGCGAATGAGCGAATATACAAGTCAAGACACAAGCGCTACATATATATTACGATGCGGGCGTACAGATATACAACCAGGCCCGAATGGCGAAATCACTGTCACCAAACCCACCACACGATCCCTACGAACAACCCGAGCGGCGCCCATGCAGCCTCCCAGAGATCCCACATAGTTCCCTTCACCACACCCGCCCGTTTCCGCCGTTCGTCTTCCCGCTCTGGACCACTCCACAGAAATGCAGCTACGGGTCGCACTATCGAGAGGCGCGGGAGGACGATTCGTCGCCGGCTGCCCCCTAGGCTGAACGTCCACGACCACAGCCCATAGCGCGGGAACTCTTTGTTCCGCCATGCGCTCGGCGGCGGAAGGTCGTAGTCGACTTCATGACCATTACCGGCACTTGGGGCGAGGTGCACCGACTCTGGCGGCGAGCGAGCGGTCGTCGCGGTATGTCGGACGACGACCCGGTGGATGTTGTACGTGAGGAGCACGATGAGGCTCAGGACGAAGAGCGGGATATACGCGGAGAGGTAAATGTGGAGCTGGTCGGGCAGCAAGCACGGGCGGTGCGCGAGGGACTGGCCGTCGTGAGCAGTGTGGGGAGGGATCAGGGACAGGAGCTGATAGCCGGGACGGCGGACACCCATCGCCATTGAGAAGGACTTGACGGTGACTTCGGGCACGGACGCGGGAGGCGACGGACGCTTACTATCCGTCGAGGGTACCGTATGTACGTACTCGCAGTAGTCATGATCGTCTCCGCTGTGAACCCAGCTCAGCATATGCGTCAGCTTCGCGAAGACATAAACGGCGCACCTGAAGACAATCGCGGGACGAATGGTCTGCAGTAGGAACTGAGACGCTTGCGGGCTGAGGAGGTTCTGGTACCCGAGGCCTCTTCCCTGGCGAATGGTGCCGCGCTCACGGAGGGGCCCGCAAGACGCGCCTTCGGGCCGGGAGAGCGGGACATGGGTGATCAGAATCGGTCGTGTGCTCCCTGTCGCACCTTCCGGATCTGCGCCTATGAACCGGTGCCAGATGAGGATTGTCAGCATCCACGCTCAACGGCCGATAAGATTGAGCAGAAGAGGAAGACGCTTTGCGAAGGTTTTCATATCGTTCGGCTGACGTACTTTGCGCCAGAGATTGCACGAAGGCAATCGTGCGGTCGGGCCTTGCTTCCGCCCACTGTGCGTAAGACATGCCGGCGACGGCGCGTTCGCGGTCCTCGTCTACTAGGCCCGGTGCGTCTATCAGCCAGACTGTGTGGTTCGCGAGGATGATGCGTTGGTTGAGGACCCCGAAGTGAGCCGTGTACCGGTCCACGGCATGGTCGGAGAACTGATATCTCGGTGAAGAGGTACCTAACCTGCATGACAGAGCATATGAGGGCAAGTCCAGATGGGGTAGTCAAAGAGGGTTTACCCGATATCGTGATTCCCCGGGAGGTAGTACACGGGGAGATCGTTGTCTGCGGCGAATATGTCCTTGAATCTTCGGAAATACGCCTCGTATCTGACATACCGGCGTTATGGCATTGAATGGAAGACAGAAGAGGTAGAGGGTGCTCACTCATCGTCAGACATAGCGTACCGCCCATTGTCCATCATGTCTCCGAGGAAGATGACCGCATGGGGATGACGTCGTAACGCTGCACGCCAGCTTTTGCGGATATTGAGGTCAATGATGAACTGGCTGAGTCGCTGGAGCCACGGCGCGCGATCCGGATACGAATGGCTGTCGGGAATCTGGGGGTCCGCGACTACGAGTACATGCGTAGGCAGTGAAGTCGAGGGTTCCTACGCTGCTTCAATGAGCCTTCGCTCAGGAGGGTATGCAAGGCACGCACCCGAGTCGCAAACGCGTCGTCCGGCCATGGACAACTCGAGGTGTGGTGGTAGAACGTCCCGAGCTCGTACCAGGCGATAGCAAGCAGCCAGACAAGGCGTACTAGATTCACAAGCCGAGGATGATACATCATGGGGAGGGTGTGGTTGTGCTAAGCCGGAGTTACAGAAGGGCCAAACGTTCTTATAGCATGTCGTCGGGCATAGAGCAAGGTGCGAAGGAGCGTGAATCAAGTGGGGGCCGAGTACTATGTATGTAGAGCGTCGAACTGCTGGCGGGGAACGCACAGGCAACGCGCAGGGAAGCTAGTAGGCGCTCTCGGGTACCTGACGCGCTGATCGCGTTACCGTGGGAAAGGGAGCCACTGAAGCGCGACGCGTCGGTGCCCATATGCGGTAATCCCCGCTTTCTCTCTTACCACCACGTTCTCTGGCTACACCAGGGGTCATGTCTAAGTTTCATGTGTTCGAGGTATGCATGCATGCTGTTCTACACTTTTTTTGATGCTCAGTGCGTCCATAATCTAGTACAGCAAGAGCAGCCGCGCGACGTGCCATGGCCCGGCACCTTGCAAAGGCTCTCCGATCGAGTTGGGCTCGCTGAGATACGGCCAGGTTAGCGCAGGGAAGTACGGAGAGACTGTCGAGTGGCGGCACTGGTGAGAAGACGCGTCTCTTCTCGCTGCGCCTGTCATTGATTGACTTTTTGCCTCGCCCGGCACATCCCAGGGGGTGTGTGACGCCCGACATTCTCACGAAGCTCGCCGCCGTCAAGCTGGAGACTGTTCCTGGGTTCAGCAATCTCTAGTACGTGTCTTCCTTATGATGACGCGTTGTAGCAGTTTGTTGAGGCGCGTCGTACAGCCCCGCGGACCAGAACAAGATCAGAATAGCGGTCAGTCTCCGACGCGTCGACTCCGCCGATGTTCCTGCTACGGCGAAGGATCCTGCGCTGTCAGCCCCAGGGCCAAGTCAGAAGAAGCGCAAGTTGCAATACGAAGCCTCGCTGAATGCGTCGCAGAACACACCGCCGAGCTCTTCGCAACCAAGCTCCTCGCAGCCTCCCTCTTCGCAGCCTCTCCGACGCATCTCAGGTCCACCCCTGTCCCAGATCACGCAGACCGTCGAGGAACCTGAAGAGGATGTACCTGACGAAGAGAGCAGGGACGAACTCTATGTGATGCTGAAGACGGCGATAGTGGGCGTGCGACATTACAAGGGTACGTGCTCTCTCATACTTATAGCGGCGGTGTTCCTCTCTGTATCGAGTCCATACACGCTGGACATACGGTGAACAATGGGTAAACATGATCAACACATGTCCGGCTGTCGTATGGCGGAAAATCTTTCATTGCGGCGCGAAACCGCTGCAACTCGGATGATGCTGGTCATATTTAGTCATTTTCACCTTGTATCCAGTATTATGTGCATACATGGGCACGTACTTTCGCTGCGTAAGCAGAAGCCCCGTTGTCAGATTGTTGACGTGTCGATACCAGGCATGGTTGGACCCGGAGAGGAGGTAATACTCGCTCGCCAACCGCAGAACCCGTATGATAGGTGCGTCTCCCACCTATAGTTGCCGTGGGACTGGCAGGAGCCAACATTTGTCTAGAAATGCCATCCAGGTGAAGAACATCGGAGGCACGCAGGTGCGTAGACTGTCTGCTACGCTCTCCGATACAGATACATATCCGGAAAGCAGGTCGGTCACATACCACGCAATGTCGCCGCAAAGCTCGCGCCTCTCATGGATAGCAACTTAATCACTGTCGAAGGAGTCATGCACGAAGGCAACTGTAAGATTAGTCTCGCTTCTCGGTCCAATGCTTGTCTGATCCCCTACCAGTGGGCGGCGGCTTTGCGTACGAGCTCAGCATGTAAGTGGGGGCGCGATTGGTCTATGCGCAGAAGTCTGACACTATGCACAGGACCTTGAAGATTTACGGACCAGCGGACAAACGCAATATCCTAGAGCCGAAGCTTATCTGGGCTACTCCAGGGCAGCGCGGTTTTCCGAAGCCCATTGCCAACGGTACCCGCGCTGTACCCGGCGCGCCTGCCCCTCGCGCTACACCCGCTCCTGTACCATCCTACTCTCAAGCATACAAGCCGACTCCTGCACCGGCGTACTCTCAGCCCTACAAGTCGATGCCCGCGTCGAGTCAACAACGCCAAGCTGCCAATGCCGCCGCGCAGCAAGAAGCCATGCGCAGGCAACAGGAAGCTGCGCGGAAGCAGCAGGAAGCATTGGCGAAGGCTCAGGAGCTGAAACAGATCCTCGATAACCTCGAGAAGGTCAACGATGAGGGTCGGCGGGCTTCGCTCTTGGATACGCTATGCTCTGTCGACGACGTCCTTGGTTTACCCGTGCACCCGAACCCTCCCGGTATTACAACCGGTGAGCTTAAGGTCAACTTGCTCAAGCATCAGGTATATATGCTACAAGATGAGTAAATGCGAGCCCCTAACCGTGTGCGTGCAGAGCCAAGCCCTCCAGTGGTGTATCGAGCGCGAATACCCTGTCTTGCCTAAGCAAGAGAGCGACAAACCAGTGCAATTTTGGCAGTATCGCGTAGGGAACAAAGTAAGTATCGTCGGCTCGACTGCTCTCGAAACATCGCTGAGTACGATTTGTACAGGCATACTATTATAACAGTGAGAAGAAGTTTCAAGGCAGAAAGTCCCCCAGCTGACGAAGTGCTGTAGTCGCTACCAAGACGCCACAGGAAGCTGCGCCCGTGCTCGGACGAGGAGCTTTGTGCGCCGACAGTATGGGTCTAGGGAAGACCCTGACCATGCTCGCCTTGATCTTGGCTACCAAATCTGACATCCCACTTGACCATTCTAACTCGACTCTTATCGGTAAGTCACTTACGCATCTGAAAGGAACCACAGTCTATCAACGCGACGCACCAATGCAGTCGTGCCTCTCTCTGTCATGTCCAACTGGGAGAAGCAGATTGAAGACCACGTCAAGCCCGGCGCGCTCAGTTATTGCGTGTATTACGGGAAGAACCGAGATTTAACCCCGACAGAGCTGAAGAGATACGACGTCGTGATCACTACATATCAGACGGTCACGGGTGAGCATAACTTGAGTACGTCGGGGACGAGTGGCCCACCCGCCACGAAGAAGCAGAAGGTGGACAAGGGCCTGTTTGACGTGGCGTGGAAGGTACAGGATTATCGCCCTACCTAGCGGCGACTTTCTCACAATCATTTCACTCATCGCATACAGCGTATTATCCTCGATGAGGGCCATAACATCCGTAACCCCAGGACGAAGATGGCGAAGGCAGTCTGCGCCCTCACTGCTCAGCGCCGCTGGGTGTTGTCCGGTACCCCGATTGTGAGTCTGACATAGGTTTGACATACGAGTCTATCACTGACCTTTCGTGCCCGTCACCAGATTAACTCACCGAAGGTACATCCTTGAATCCAAGAATTGTCGGAGTACTGACACCATCCACAGGATCTGGGTTCCATCCTCACGTTCCTGAGGATTTGTCGACCTTTGGATAGCGAGGACTTTTACAAGCGTATGGTTCTTCGTCCCCTTAAGGACGGCAACCCTGCCGGCGCCGAACTTCTACGGGTGCGTCTTGCCTGCGCACCGACTAGCCATAATCATTGAATTCCTTGAATGGCGGTGCAGGCGCTGATGAGCCATATCTGCATACGGCGTACCAAAGAGGCGAGTATACGGTCCCGGGCTTCGCGCTGCAATGGCTGACACGTCAATCTGCAGATGCAAGACAAGGATGGCAACGCGCTAGTGCCGCTACCGCCTGTAGGCGTCGAACTCCATTGATGTCCCACTATCACTCATACTCTCTGCACTAGGTCGATATCACGGTAGTCCCGGTCACGTTGACGCCGCAGGCGAGAGTACGTTCGACACCGGCTTTCATTGCTCCCAATTAGCGTCTAACGCACAGTAGGAGCTGTACGACGCCGTGGAACAACTTTCCAAGGAGCGCGTCGGAAATCTCATCCAGCAACATGGCTCTATCAACGCCGCTGCTGTATGTACTTATCTCTAAACAATAGGCTTGTTGCTGACCATTCCTCAGGTTCAATCCAATGTCTTGAGTCTGCTCACTCGCATGCGTCAGCTAGCTCTGCACCCCGGGCTGCTTCCTCCCAACTACCTAGAGCAGCTGCGATCTGCTGATCATAACGATGAGGGAGCTCCAGCCCCGGTCCAGATCACTGGTCAGGACAAAATCCGTTTGCAGAACATCCTCGCTCAGGCCATCGAGGACTGCGAGGAGTGCCCCATCTGCTTCGGCATCCTGAATGAGCCTCGCATCACGTACTGCGGACATATGTTCTGTCTGCCTTGGTGAGTTCATCCCATGTATGCGTGATATGCGTTATTTTGACGATGTGTAGCATCACCGAGGTTCTCACCCGCGATCCGAAGTGCCCTATGGTAGGCGTCGTTCTACTTGCTTCTTGTATGGATCTGACCTGCTTCTGTAGGACCGACGCCCGTTGGGACTGCCACAATTGGTGGAACCTCCACCTCCAACGGACCTGACGCAAGCCCCCATACGATTCGACGACGATGAGATAGAGGATGACAGTGACCTTCGGAGCGGGTCCTCGGCCAAGATCGACCAACTTGTCACGCTTTTGAGGCTCACTCCGGAGACCGACAAGTCGCTCGTGTTTTCCCAGTTCACTTCGTTCTTGGACAAGGTAAGTGCACGGAACGTGGTTACCTTCAACATGAGCTCAACCGGGTTGGCAGATTGCGGAGACACTAGACAAGGAAGGGTATGTTTGGGTACCTTGCTGCTACAATTTGCTGCTGATTCCCTAGTAGCATTCCTTATGTTCGCTTCGACGGCAAGATGTCTGCTCGTCGTCGGCAGGAGACTATCGCCCGCTTTTCCGTCCCCATTGAAGCCGATGCGTCTGCCCCCGTCCTCAGCCAGGCCCCATCTCTCAGCCAAGCTACAGCGCCGCCATCTAGTCAACCTACAGAGTCGGCCTCATCGCAGCGCTCGTCCCGTCGTCGCAGCCGCGCTACCCAGTCTACGGTCATTGACGACATCTTCAACGATGACAACGACAAGGACGACGACTTCGTCATGAGTGACGACGACCAAGATGACGACGACGACTTTATCGACGACGAGGATGACGACGCGCCCCCTCGCACACAGTCGAAGAAGGGTAAGCCCAAGCCCAAGCCCAAGGGTACGAAGAAGGCCAGCCTCCCCAGCACGCCTGCGCTGGACAGCACGCAGTTCGACGACGTCAACCCGCGCGTCATGCTCATTTCGTTGAAAGCTGGCGCGTTGGGGCTGAATCTTACTGTCGCGAACAATGTCTATTTGTAAGTGAAGTCAGGCAACGCTTTGTCTATTATCTGACTCACGTTACCGCTTCGCAGGATGGATCCGTAAGCGCGTTCGCATTATGTATGACTGTTCATGCGCTGAGTCGAAACGTTAGGTGGTGGCAGGAGGGCATCGAGTCGCAAGCTATCGATCGTTGCAATCGGTGAGTCCTATGCTTGGTGATATATACGTGTCCATTCATAGATGGTCTTGTAGTATCGGTCAGAAGAAGCCTGTGCATGTCTACCAGTTGATCGCGGAGAACACAGTCGAATCAAAGGTAAGAGACTTAGCAACGCCGTCCCCTCGTACTGTTCTCATCATGCCTGCAGGTTATCGAGATACAAGAGAAGAAAAAGAAGCTCATCACGGAGGTGATTACCTTCAGGTTCGCTTCTGTGTCTTTAACCTCACTTTCTTTTCCTGCAGGCGTTCTCTGGCATCAAGAACACAGAGACCCAGCGTCAGAAGAAGGAAGCCCGTCTGCAAGGTGAGCGATCACCAATTGGCTGCGGCATATCGGTGCAGTATACTAACTAGTGGTGACGCAGAGCTTGTCGAGCTATTCGGCCTCCGGAGACAAGATGCAACTCAAGGTGGTGCGACCTCGTCCCAGAGTACCCTCGATGCTTGGCGTGCTTAAAGCCGAGCGAAGCCTTCCTTGCTGCACATATCAATGTTACACTAATTGTAATGCTTCAGCTAGCGGTAACCAGTGCTAGTGTATACCGTACCAGATTCAAGGTCATATTAGCTCGATGACATGTTATCTTAAGTTGCACATGATTTACCACTGAAACTCGCGTTTTCCACGTCATCGGCCAAGTTTTCCGCATCCCCTGGATCCTCGGATGAATTTGTATGAGGGCACGATGTTCGGGTGTCGAGAACTTCCACCGTTGGTTATGGGGCGACAGACTACATGCACCGAGCCAACGTTAACCTTCTTGCAAGCTTCCTCTTCACAGCTGCGCAGCCTCACTATATACTGTCCTAAAATCCAGTCGCAGTCGGACGTTGTTCTGGACAAAGCCTCGCCGGAGGGGCATGAGAATAGCCGGCAACTGAGGATAGACTTCGCAGAGGCCAGGACGCACATGTCACGTACAGACGAAGCCATCCCTCATCGACAACGACCGCAGGCGATACTAAAAGCAACGTTAACCTTCACAAGGCATGAGCATGTGGATGCTTGTCGATAAGTCGCAAGACTCAGCGGCGGGACATCGCGCGAAGCGCAGCATACTGTATAACAGACTTTACGAAGTCTGACCTGCAGACCGTCCCGTGCACGACAGGGTGATAAAGCTACTGCGCATGCACCAGACCTACACGTTGCCCGTCCCGAACCGCGCACGGCCCTGCAGCAGCTCCAACGCTCACGATAGCATGGCCCGACGAAGAGCGGGCTCGGATAAAAGCCGACTTCTCGGGTGATGGGCACCCTGCCACGAACGACTGCACCGACGCTCGGTAGTTCAACAGAACCAGTCGTTCGAACGGTCGAAGATGCTCATCATCCCAGAACGGCGCTGCGATCCATCCGACCACGCGGAGCCCCCGGCGAGAAGACGCATGTCATAAATGCAGAAGCACGCCTTGCGTCGAAGTAAGTCCGAAACTGCCGGAAGGCCCACGTCGAGAGCGGGACGTCACGTCGGCGGCGATTCCAGCGACGCGTCACGGTCTTGGTCCTGTCTGGCCGCGCAAGAGATATGCCTGCGATGCCGTCATGCACGCAATTGAGAGCAGACAGGACTCACAGGAGTGGCAGGCCTCGATGCGTGATCCGTGGTTCGCATGCGCGCCAGAATGTCGGAGTTCGCTCCGGGCAAACCACCTGGTAGTGCGTTTGCAGTGAGGCCTGGTGAGGCAGCTGCCGGGCTTGTCTGACCGCTACTCTGCCACCACGCAACAACTGGCGTGGTCGCGCCGTACTGTCGGATAGCGAGATATCGTCGTGGCCTACCCACAGAGGACAGTTGCGGGCGATGTCGCCATGGGGAGTGGTTGGAGGCGCATGAACAGGGTTGGTGTCGCGTCCAGGTGACCTCTACGCGATAAGGCTCAGCATACGTTATGTCAAACAGTCTCCGACCTTCGTCTGTGCGTTTCAAATCATATAGTGCAGGTCCAGATTACAGTAGCGGATAAAATATAAGCGAAGCAAAGGGTCGCGAGTCCAATCTAACCTATGATGCGAATGTCCGTCCTGAGATGACCCGCGCGTCAGAAGCGAATCAGAAGAACGACGACCACGACGTGCACGCACCGGATGCCACTCCAACAGCGTCTTGACCGACACTTGGGATGTTGGATCACAGATCATCTGCGCTGTTTCGCGCGGATGACCCTGTCATATGACTCCGCGATCGGGTTCCGAATATGCGAGCACGGTGAGGTGTGCGCTGAGATACGGCGGGAGGAAGCGGATGAATGGCCTCCAGAGCGGCGGTCTGCTCTTGGGGCGGAAAGTGTGATGTGAACGTGATGGGTGTGCGAGGCGGAGATGGCGTAGAACGCAGGGCAAAGTTCGTCAGAGCCGCTATGGAAGAGCTAGAAGATATCGTGGAGAGCGTCCGTTGCCGATCGTGGTTAGATCGGTTGGAGAGCTTCTCGCTGGCGGAAGACTGGACGGGCATGGTCGCACTCGACGCGACCGAAGATGTGGATGTGCGCCGGAGCTGCCTGTGCGCAGGAGATGATGATGAAGGGGAGGAGAGGCTCGGCGATGCTGACGTCGTCCGTATGCTGCTGGGGGAGACAGCTCGATGGTCGTAGGGGAGGAAGATGCGGTTGACATCTGCCCAGAAGCCGCGTCCGGCAGCACCGTCGCTAGAGGGGCAAGAGGGGCGGGCTTTGCCGCAAAGCCCTGGCCATACGAATGCCCGCGTATTAGCGGATGTGGTCTCAGAGTAGGGGAAGTGACGGAATGCGTAGACGGCGGTCGGGTCATGGACTGTCGCTTGTATGATGATCAATGTCAGGAGACCGGCGAGGGGGAGAGCGTCGCAGAGCGCGCTTTGCTGACGGGGCGTCGGGCTCGAGATCTGGATAGCTACTTGCGGACGCTGCTGCTCGCTCGGCCGAGAAGAAGACTCGGACTGCAGCGGCTTCTGCTCATGTAGCGCGTAATCGCGCGCAGTTGGAACGAGAGGGAGTTGGTGGGGACGTGCGGTATCAACACGAGGCAGAGAAGGGGGACCGCCTTCGGGGTAGCGACATCGTGACCAGATGTGGCGTTCACCTGAGCCTGCTGAGCAGATTGTACGGGCGCAGCCTGGGCTGCAGTCCGAGGTTTAGCTTGCTCGATCGGTGTAGTCTCCGCGTCAGAATCGATGTTTGGTGTCGCGGCGCCACTTTCACTTGAGACCCACTCATCGTCATCCTCGCCCTCATCCGGACTAGAGATGGAGAAGTCGACCTTCTGTTTGGCACCATTCTGCTTCGCGGCGGTATTGGGGGTGGGCGCCCGACGTATGGCCGCAGGCTGGAGGTTCTCGCGCGAGTGCACGCGGATGCCGCTGTTGGACCGCATGAACTGAGCATTTGCAGCTCGTGCATTGGGCTGTACGTGGCGCATAGAAAAGAGGGCGCATGAGGCGGCTGCGAGCAGATCGTCGTGCATGGGCTGGACGCACCTCGTGATGGAAGTGGGCAGACTTCTTGGCTTTATCAGCGACTCTGGGGGGCGGGGGGTCCTTCTGGGTGATTTGGAGATTGAGACCGAGCTTGGAAGAGCCTCCAGAAGAAGTGCGCGAGTGAGAGCGGACCTGGCCGCTGGGTCTGTGAGCTTTCGCGGGCATTGTCGTGGTGGATGAGGGTGAACAGGCAACCACAGGCACAGTGGGCCCGGTCCCAAAGCTCACGGCGCCTCCTGCTTACCCGGACTCCGCACCCCGAACCGCCGCGGCCAATCTGCGCATGTTCATTTTACGTCCTTGTCCTCCTGCATGTCGCCGTCTGCAGCTGCGAGCAACATTCTGCGTCGGTATGTCCATGCATTGCATAGTACTCAGTACAGTTCAGCCCTTGTAGGTGCCACCAGACAGACACTAGGTCAGAAGAACTTGGTCAACGTTTGTGGCTCCGCAAACTTCGGCTGCTCAGCAGAAGCCGCCCATATCGGGCAACTCACGTGGGAGAAACGCAGAAGCGCAAGAATTTGCAGAAGCGCTCATGTGTGCTACTGGTTGCCTCTGCTCCTCCCGTTTGCTCTGTCTTCGACCGCATTTGCTCAAGTGCGGGGATCGCACCGCTAAGGAACCAATTGCCGTTGACTACATCAAAGAGTAAATCAAGATGGAGCGAGTACAGTTTCAGCAGGAGCAGGTGTGTACTCGGTTTGCCTGGGCCCGAACGCGATCTAACCAGTCCTCGTTAGATGCTCGCTGAGCTCAAGGACCTTGTTCAAAAGGGTCTGTTCACTCAAGTACGTGCTCTTATCCGTGATTGTGCGCATATGGAAGTGTATTCGCTGCACCAGTTCTTGTTCCGAGTATGCGCGAAGTGGAAGTGTAAGTGCGCCCAGGTGGTCGAAACAGAGGCAGTCCGGTCGTCCGGGGGGTATCACGCTTCCACAGTTGTCTTCACAATCCGTCTTACTCCCGTGTCCTGTTGCGCATCATCGTGGCTCAACCGGGAATGCCACACAAGTTGGTACGACATCTCTAAGAAGCTCTGCATGGAAGTGCGGTCTTCCTTGCCTCTCCACATGACTTCCTGCGAGTGTGAAGAGCGCATGTAGGCTGGAGGACGCATGAACTGAGTTGCAGCGGGTATACTCTCATACCCACACTCGAAAGAATCATGTCGTAATTGACCGGCAGTACCGCGCGCACAGAAAGAAGAAGTCAGCAGATAATGCAAAAGCGGACTATGTTCGAGACCGCACTCGTGCGACGCATTCCAAGAAGAGCGACTTCCTACGATATGCCGCCTACGAGATGGGCCTCGAGGCGTTACGGAGAAGACGGGTAGAACGGATGGGTGCGTGCATATGTCAGATATGGTAACACCAAGAAGCTGAACCACGCACGCAGAAATGGCCAAGGCTCCGCCATCCATCTCGGACTATGCGCTCGTCCGCCGGCAGTTCCAGATCTTTGAACGTGCCCTCAAGAAGTTCAAGGGCGACGTCGGCCTATGGCTACAGTACATCCAAGTCGCGAAGAAGGAGGGCGCGCGAGCACTAGTCGGACGCATTACCGCACGGTAAGCGATCCCATTCGGCGGTATATCGCCCTTGCCCTGACGTGTCGGTAGTGCGCTCCAGCTCCACCCCAATGTTCCTGCGCTATACGTGCTCGCAGCTTCGCACGAGCTCGAGCATCTGTCACCATCGGCGCGCGGGCTTTGTTGCAGCGTGGTCTGCGGCTAAATGCAGACAACGTCGAGATGTGGCGGGAGTACGTGCGAATGGAGCTCGGGTTCGTGGAAAGCTTGCGACGTCGATGGAGTGTCCTGGGAATCGACGTGAAGGGAAAGGGCAAACACAGGGGCGCGAGCAAGGGCAAAGGGAAGGAGAAGGAGGCTGATGCCGAGGATCCCTATTCTGGGCTTGGTGAGGGCGACGGGGGGGAGGAAGCAGACCACATGGATGTGGATGGGGAAGACATCGACGTCGACGAGGCAGCCCGGAAGGAGGTCATGGCAGGCGCGATCGTCAAGTCGGTGATATCCAGCGCCGCGAAGGGTACGTCGTCTCGCCTGTATTTCCGTACATTATCGTAACAAGACTGACGATTGCTCTCAGCAAT
>JABYQS010000054.1:0-215000 GCA_022592435.1 Cerioporus squamosus
GCTCTCTCAATAACACTTCATATTGAGCCTGCTCTGTTCGGACGGCTTTCTCGTGTTCGGTGATCTGTGTCAGGTTGTGTGTGAGTGAACTCAGCATACACAGCATTCAGCACACTGACCCTGGCTTTTTGTAGGTTATACACCGCTCGATTAGATCAGACTTCCCCATCCAGAGACTTCGCTCGAGCAGCCAAGAGGACAATGTTGTTCGCCTGTTCAAGGTGGCTCTGTGCTGCGCAATCAAGGGAGGCAAGAAGACGTCCGACAAACTCAGAGCTATTTGTCTGCAGCTGCAGTCGGATTAACACGACGGTCATGCATGGGGAAAAGGGGATACACACAGACACTCCTGCTGCACCGTGCAGCGTTTGCGCTGTTGCATTGTTGTTGTGCACGGCAGATATGCTCTGTGTCAGTTCCTTCATGAAGTCAGCTGTATGTGTCTGGTACTTCACCGTATGGGTAAGGGAAATGAGCCAAAGAGACTGCAGACACATCCTAGGGTGACAACACACCTTTGTCTCGCCATTGCCGCCGTGTTCTCGCAGCCAGTCTTGATTAGGCTCACTTGCCAGCCTCTAGTTCCTTGTCCCTCAGAATAGAGGCTGGTACTACGTAGCAGGGGGGGTCGCAGACACCCCCCGTGGGAAACTCTTCTCTGGCTCTTGGTCTCTCACCCACAACATGCACCCACCGTTATTCCCGAAAAAAATACTCACTTCAGAGCTCGTCTCTCTGACAACTTTCGTCTCCAATATGAACAGCTCGGAGGATCAGGACATGAGGTGTGCGCAGATGCAGGACGTGGAAGCGCCTGAGGTTCGAAGTCCGACATGTCCTACCAGCCAAAATTCGTACTCAGACGTTCTCACGGGGGGGGGGGGGGGGGGGTCTGCGACCCCCCCCCCTCACGTAGTACAAGCCTAGTCTTGATCATCAAGCGCGAGTTGTACGCTCCGTGCTTGACTTCGCAGGAACTTCGAATCGGTGATGATAAACTGTAGAGCGCTCTGAGTATACACATAGCCCTTCCCTAGCCACTATATGTGCACCTCGTGATTCACGCCTTTTGCGAGAAGTTGCACACTATCGCTCACTAAGTCCTCTAGAAAACTTGCAAGGTCCGACAGCAAATGCGAGATCAAAGTATAGCCCTATCAAGCCGTTAACATCAGAAGGTCATTCTTGCAAGAACGCAGGGTGTACCTTCGCCGCCTTGGTATCTGGTCGTTCGGCGAGTAACTCTGCATTCGCTGCGAGGACTCGACGGAGCGTCTTTGCCTGCAGTAGGGCTGTATCGGCCTCCATGTCTTGACAGTATCCAGATCGTAGGAAGCTAGCCCATCCCCTCAGACGACGTTATGATATAGCTGACTTGAAGGTGGTGATGGTGGTACTCCGTGGAGACGCACCGAAGGGGGTCGCTCCGCGATCTCCGCGTTACCGGATCCTGTGACCATACGCGAGCGTGACACCGAGGCCCTCGCGCTCGGTCGCGTCGCTGCCACACCTTCCCTCCGTCCTACTGCCCTCCACCCATGAAGCGTGCCAACGACGAGAACGCCGCTGCCCCCGCGGCCAAGAAGTCGCGCGGGAATGCCGCTCACACGGCCACCATTGCCATGGTCAACTCCATCCTCGCCAACCCGAAGTCATACCCCGTCTCCGGCAGCGAGGAAGTCGTTCGCAAGTCCCTCGTCGACCTCGCTTCATACGCGCGTTTTCTGGAGCAGCAGCTGGCCGAGGCGGCGCTAGGACCTGTGGCTGGTGGCAGTAAGGCCGTGGTCGCGAAGCCTGCCGCCAAGTCACCGGCGGAGCTTGAGGCAGCGGCTGAGAAGCTCAGGAGGGCTGCGGTCAGTGGTATCAAGAAGCAGATGTCGGTGAGTAAAGCGTTCAACGCTGCCCCGTGGCTGTCCTTTGTGTGCGTAAAAGCTGACGCGTAACGCATTCAGTGGAAACCTTCGTGCAAGACGGGCTCGGCGAAGTGGTCCTACGACGGTATATGCACCGACCCACAGGTCTTCGGCGCGCTGCTCGGCCTGGGAGGGCCTCCTACATTCAAGATGAAGAAATTCTCGGCTGAGGAGTTTCAGAACGCGCTCGGTCATATCGAAAGTTCTGTGAGGTGTGTTTACCCTGTTTTCGAGTCGGTCGGGTCAGTTGAGCATCCGGAACCGACAACAGATATGATACGCTCTACATTACCAGCAAGGAGGTCACTGTGCGCTGGTCCGACACAGGAGAGTTCAAGTTTAGCGGAACTTATGGGAAATTATGTTAGTACTGATCCTGAATCCTGCTTCTCTTACTCGGAGTCCTCGCTATCATATCCCTTCATCGTCAGCTCACTGCTCGTACTCTACTTTAATCGTTGTTGTCCCATAGTGTACCTTAGCTTCCCGATACGAATATGCTATGTGCTTCATCGGACTGGCGAACCCTTGAGCCACAAAACTTGACCCCGATGATACATGATAGCATGGGTAGCGCTATAGTTCTGGAGCTCTCGTACGTCGGGTTATGAGCTTAGGGACACTTGTGGATAGTCGCTATGTAGATAATTAGACGGCTTCAAGATGTGATATGGATTATGTGCGCCTGGATATATGGATAGTGGTACATGGTGGAGGAGCTACAATACCGACGCAACGCGCACAACAATGACATGAGAGTCAACCGACAAACAAACAACAGAGTATCGTACATACACAAGGTCTCCACGCGACGCGGCGCTATCCTCTCCACACCGACACCCGGCTCAAAACATAACGCCAAGTGTCAGTGTCCCCCCATAACGCTCTCGGGCATCTCCAGCAGGTCTGACGCGTACTGGTCCAACATGTAGACCTTGAACAGGTCATTGCCTCCAAACTCGCGCATCCACGCCCGGCTCAACCCTCCCTCCCACGCGTACAACTCGACGCACCATCCCTTCTTGAGGGCGGTGCGGACGCACCCGAGGAACCCGTCCTCGTTGAACTGGCCGACATTCCCATCGCCGGTCGCGAGCACGATCGTGCCACCCGGAGGAACGACGTCGACCGCCGCGATCGCCTGATGCAGCTTCAGCTGGAGCAGCTCGTCCACACCCTGCTCCCGATAACGAACGCGCGTGGAACTCGAGCCTCCAGCACCTTGGTCCGATTCTGTGGACGTCCCGTTCCCACCGCCAACGGACGTCTTGTGTGCATGACCGCGGACGAACGTACGACTACGTCCGCCTGCGCGAGAGGGACCTGCCTCGTTCTTCGTGTTGCTCAGATTGCGGCTATGAGTCCGGGCATGCCCGGCTGGGCGTTGACGGTCTGCGCCATCGCCCGTGTCAGGTACACGGGCGTAGATACGCACTTCGTAGCCAAGTTCCTCAGCAGAGTCCATGGGTTGATATAGAGGAGACGATGTGACAAGCACACGTCGGGTCACGGGCCGACCACGCTCGAGAACGAGCGCGAGCGCCGCATGGGAAAGGTGCGTTTGCTTGATCTTGCGGATGACGTGCTGCAAGTGCTTCTTCACATAGTTTATGAAGCCAATAAGAATGTTGGAGCTGGGAAGCATGAGCGACATAAGCAAGATAGCAATGTGAAGAAACGTACTGATCAATGAAGACATGGATGAGAGTGTCTTGAGATTGAGGTACAGGGCCACGCGGATCCGCATAAGTTAACGAGGAAGTGAAGTCTCGAGATAGCATAGCTTGGAGAGCATCCGATTCTGACGGGAAGAGTAGTCTGAGTTTGTGGGCAAGAGTCCGGAGTTGAATCGTGCGGGCATCAAATGATTTGGTCATAACGTGTAGACTGGGGGTAGATCGGCTATGGTGCAGACGTGGGTTGTGTTCGGCAGTGGCGCGGGTCTTCCGCTTCTCCTGGCGGAAGATAGCAGGGGTGGCAGGGGTAGTCTTGTAATTATGTGGGGAAGAGGACGAGGGATCTTGGGACGACGAGGAAGTGTCCCCGTCTTCGACATCTGCGCTGGCAGCATCGACGCCATCAACGCCGCCTGCTGCCGTCTCAGGGTGGGTACCATCGTCCATGGCACCACGTCGAGCGGACCGGTTGCGTTTGCGTCGTCGCTTCCTGCGAGAGGCCGTGACCAGTAGCTGAGAGGCGCTATCCGATGTCGTCGAGCCGTTGCCACGCTGCTCGAATCGTGCAGCGAGCTTCTCTCGTTCGGCGGCGAGGTAGGTCAAAGCTTGATCGAGGTCTCCGAGAGAGGGCCGATCCAGAGGGTTCTCATCCTCAATGGGCACCTCTAGCTCCGTGCCATCGTCGTACTCCGATGCCGTGTCATCCGAGTCAGGAGGAAGGACAGAGCGGCCACGAACGGGGCTTCCGGGTAGGGAGGATGTGAGATAAGATGTAACTCGCCTGGTGGTCCATACTGAAGGGCCCTGCAGAGGATCCGAGTCGTCTGAATGAGAGAGTGCGAAAGAGGATGTAGGTGTGGGACTTCGCACGTCCGCGTGCAGATTGGTCAATGCCCGGAAAATAGTGCCAAACGCTCCCAAGTCCGGTGCATCTGTCCACGTTATCGTCAGCGCTGCGCAAGGTGTGTGGCACAGAGACGGAACGCTTACCATCGGAAGTGATCCCGCTGGCGGCCGAGTACGTAGAGAAGGGGCTCAGAGGACCAGGGGATATGGAGGAGTCGGTAACGGACTGGGTCATAAATATCGAGTGGCTTGGGGCGAACGAGAAGGAAAAGTGGTGAAGAGAGCGTGGTGGTCGTGAGGACGGTTAAGTAGCAGGGCAAGTACCGCCGAGTCAGCGCATAGCTTCCGGCGCTTCGTCCCGCCTGCATTATGCTCCTAGCACGTGTAGCAGGCAAGCACGGATTTGGTAACCCGAGCTCCGCAGACTGCCGCAGCCAAAGCGGTGGAGGGCATTTGCGGACGCAAATTCCTCGATAGGCACGTACGCAATAGCTCCTGGAACAAAGCACAACATACCGATGGGCATCATGCCTCAGGATCCAGGGAGAGGGGAATGAATGCACGTCCATGGCAACGTGTCCTTCACAATTGAAAGGAACTTCCTGTAACGTATTGGCTCAGAGCTCGAAGCTCGAAGCTGCATCCCGGGTTACCAAGTCAATGAACACTAGGTTCCATGCAGAAGCCCTTGTTACACACCTTCCATGTGAATCGTTTGTTCTACCAACAGGCAGTCGATGATACATTAGTACACCAGCGACTCGCCGATGGATACACTTGGGATACAGCGTTCTAGTACCGCAGACCGTCAAAGCTCAGTTCGGAGTACGGTCTCGAACATGAACCTCAGAAGTGGACGATTCGGATGTCAGGAGGCCTGTGCTTTGATAGGGGAATCGATACAGTCAGTAAGTCTCCCCGACAATGCACTTGGAACTTACGTACAGTATACCAGCAACCTGTCAGCAGGCTACCGACAATGCATGGTCATCGTAGCAGTCCATGGTACGTTTCAAGCTGCAAGATCGCTCGCCATGAAGAATGGATGCGGCGAGGAGGGCGCATCGACGTTCTGGGGCCTGTCTGGCGCGGATGGTCGTGGTTAGGGCGAGTCCATGATGAGATCACAGTGTGAGCAGAACAATGTGTGTTTGGGTGTCGTGGTTACCCTCCAAATGGTGCAGTCTTGTGATGTATGGACAATGTGATGGCCTAAGGAGAGGAAAAAGGTCAGAGGAGAGGATCCTGCGGCTCGATGCTGCGGCATCCTATGTGGTTCGAGGTAAGGTTCAGCGATACTCGACGTGACTCACCCGCGTTCATTCTGGTTGTGTCCAGATGACTGACCACGACATCCTTCTTCTACTGACAATGAGAAGACGGTGGTACGAATAAGGAACGCGCATGACGAGATGAACATGCGACGCGTCCAACATGATCGAGCGTCTACTTCATTTCGGTCCGTCGCGGTCACATGAGCGTGCCCATGAGCAAGTACTTACCCCGTTCCATCTCGCCAACCGAGCAATGCCCTGTGTAGTTGCGTCCGCTCGCCTTGTAAACGACCGACCAGAGTTATTAACATTGTGTGAGAATGCAGCGAAGGATGATATGCGGCGGCCCAGTATCCGGAAATCCAAACATGCCATCTAAATATCAGTCCGATCCAGAAGCCTATGCGAGTCTATACGTTGATGTGGATGCAAGTGCAGCAATGCAACACGGGCAGAGTAACATGAAATACGAAGTGACTAGAAATGCGCGTAATTGACGATAATGAGGAAAGATAATTTTGGACCATATATGCACACCTGGTGTCCTTGAGGAGTGCGTCCGAGTGTCGGAGGGACACAGGGCATCATATGCGACGCCATTACATAGTCGCGAGGGCAGTCTGAATGCGCCCTAGTCCGCGCTGCATCCACTCGTCGGGCGCGACCCGCTCTTCGGTCGTGAAGATCTGGTCGTTGTACATCGAGAACGCCCAGCTCTCAACGTGCGGCGCGGGCAGAGCCGTGATCGCGCGCAGTTCATTGCCTGTATGTAGCCACAGAAGAAACAGTTGGAGGGGAGACACATGGTGGTACGCGTGGTGACGTACGGATGATGTTGTGCGTAAAGTGGTCCAGATTCTGTCACCAAGCGGTGTCAGAGGCTTGCGAAAGTACGGGGATCATAAACAGTAAGCTTACCAAGTCGTTCTTGTCGTAACCTTGTCGTGTTGTCGAGTACGTCAATGATCGCTTTCATACATGGTGTGTCCATATGGCACTTACCAAACGGATCTATGGAGGCACGCAGGAAGGTTAGATGCGTTCAGATTGGCGTGATCGATAGGAAGCACTCACTTTCGATCTCCTCGCCAGCAACCAAGAAGCCGAAGAAGATGAAACTCTATCGTTGAAATGAGTATGATGCACGAGGAGCCGGCCGATCGTGACGTACAAGGAGAGTCGTCGCGGGGATGGTGAGCCAGCGGAACGTCGCCCAGATCTGGAACGGCTAGAGAGGAATGAGCGCGCGCGAAGATAGGACCTTGCTGAACAGGCGTACCAAGAGCAGGTTATAGAGAATGGCTACGCTCCATAGGTGGACACGATACCTGCGCGATGCAGGTTATATCGAGGCCTGACATGTCGGCGAAGAAGACACGCACGAGAACGGTATAGGCGTAGTCAGGATACGCTCAAGTCCAGTCAGCGCGTCGACAAGTTGATTCAGAGCGTTCAGCAAGTTCGCTGAAAAGTTATGCATCAGTATCCGCCACCTCATGGCAATATATTGGTGACAACGCACTAGCAGTAGGCGGAGGGACACAGTTGCGCTCCTGCAGCGCCGCGATGTACGAGCTCTGTAACCGAGCTTTCAGCGGACTGATGACAATGAGAACTCAACATCTTGACAAACCAAATACAAGGAGATCTCAAGCGGCAGGTTGTGAGTGACAGTCTTGCTCCGAAGCTTGGCGCGTACGCGAGCAGCCTTCTTGCCCTACATATGACGTGAGGGATTGCAATGACGTGAACCCTCGAGGTCGACGTACTTTGACTTCCTTGCCCCTCTTGGCTAAAAAGCCAACGAGCAGAGAGAATGGGAATAGGTCGAGCAGGTGATACTTCGGCGGATTGCGTGCGGGAAGGAGGAAGTCCTCAGCGCGCTCGTTACCAGACATTCCAGAGTACGTCGACCCCTTGTCTCCCTGCTTCTTCTCGTCGAATGTCCTCGAGCGACCATTCAAACGATGTCCTGACGGGAAGTCGACCTTGACGCTAACCTTGCGGGACGTCGCGGGGAGGGGTAGCTGGCCTTGAGCACCCTGCGAGAAGGTTGGACTCATAGGAGATGCCGGTGGTTCGCCAGGTGAAGTGGCCTCGAGGTCGGGTACGGGAGCCGAACTATCGCCACGGGCACGTAGACGGGGTGAGAGAGTAGACGATCCACCCTCCGCAGACGTCACATCGACAAGGGAGGGCATACCAGGTGGGAGCGCATAGGAAGGGAGGTACTTCACCAGGTGGTAGAGATCCACGTAATACACGCCTTCTTCCCCACGCAGGTAATGCTTGACTGCGACAGCAAAGGCCTCGATGAGATTGATTACCGTCTTCTTTTCGATGAGGACGCGAGCTTTGCGTTGCTCGGGCGTCGACGGATCGTCCTTCGATGCGGGCATCATTTCTGCAAACGAGTCGGCGGACACGAGCACGAAGAGTGAGTATACGTTCCGGAAGAAGCGGCGAACCAACAGCTCGAGCATGCTACACACCAGGGACATGGAACCAGATCGTCCGTGCCAAAGTTCTGCTCCCCAGTATGATCTGCGACCACAGCCGTCTTCCCTCATTATACCGCTCAAAACTTGCTGTCGTCCGGTAGGATACGACGAAACCGAGGACAGTACCGATGCTGTGGGACAGATATCGTCAGTTAGAGTGATCGAGATCACATCTGGACGAGCACATGTAAGTACTCACACCGTCAGAAGGGTGGACTGGATCGCGAGACTGTGCACGCTATTGCTGATGACAGAGATGGCGGTTGCCCATGCAGAGAAGAAAAGTAGGAGAGGCCAGCACCGAAAGACTGCTGTAGCAAGTATGGCACTCATGAACCTCGCCACATTCCCGCCGTTGCGTGTCGGCGAGAAGGGGTCCACGGCGTACATGAAAGACGTCTCCATCGTGCCCAGGGTGAAAGGAATGAAAGCGAAAGTCTTAGAGGACAAATTGCATGCAGAGAACGTCGTAGAGACAGGAAGAGAAAGAGAGATGCCGAGGGTCGTGTGCCGGTCGTCAATGTATAGTGGAGAGCCTTGGCCAGGACGGGGAGCCGAGGCCTGGGCTGTGTCCATGACAGCTTGTTGGCATTCAATATCATCACAAAACAGTTGAAATGGATGTAATGCTCAGCCTTTTCGTGATCCAAAGGCAGGAATAACAAGCGGGCAAGCCCATCAACGATCAGTAACCAGAGGGATAAGTGGACCGGAATCGATAGTCGCAATTTATTAGAACGCGATAAGTCACGCCGCGTCACGTGTAAAATGGTGTCACGCGTCGCGTTTATACTGCCTTCCTCTTGAGTCACTTCTCCAAATCGGATGCGTTTGCGGGCTTTTTCTCTCCTTCGTCCTTGTACTTTTACTCCTTTGCGCATCCACGTTCGTCGGAAGCATCTAGACATGGCCAACCTTCCGGTCAACAAGACCGCCCATCCCTTTGACAAGACACGCTTCGAGGCGCTGCTCAATCGCCGATTCTTCTATGCACCGGCTTTCGAGATCTACGGCGGTGAGTATTCAGATCATACCATGAGATAGGAGCGGGCGGGAATGGTTGCAGTGGGCGACGAGCAGACGGTGGATCTGGCAGCACGAGCGGTGGGAAGGGGACTTACGCGGGAGTCTATCAAGTCATCGCGCAAACCGACCTGACTGAACCTTTCCAGGTGTCGCTGGTCTCTATGACTATGGTCCGCCGGGCTCGTCACTTCAAAGCAACATCATTGCCGAATGGCGGAAACACTTCATCGTTGAGGAGCATATGCTCGAAGTAGACACGACAATCATGACCCCTGCACCTGTGTTCGAGACCTCAGGCCACGTCGCTCGCTTCGCCGACTGGATGGTCAAGGACTCGAAGACCGGAGACGTCCTCCGTGCCGACCACCTGGTGAAGAATGTGTTGGAAGCACGTCTTGCGGGTGACAAGGAGGCGCGCGGCCTCGCCGCCCAGCCTGTCAAGGAAGACGACAAGAAGAAGAAAAAGAAGGACAAGGCGAAGCCCACCGCTGTGAAGCTGTCGGACGAGCAGGTCGTGGAGTATGAGACCATTTTGGCTCAGGTAGGTCGAACGATGTGACTTCGCGGGATATGCTGACAGTCGTGTCGTGCAGTTGGACAACTATTCTGGTCCGGAGCTCGGCGAGCTCTGTAAGAAGCACAACATCAGGAACCCGGACACGGACAACGAGGTCTCTGACCCTGTGCAGTTCAACCTGATGTTCGCTAGCAGCATCGGTCCCACTGGGCAGCACCCCGGTTTCCTTCGCCCTGAGACCGCTCAAGGCCACTTCCTCAACTTCTCCCGCTTGCTCGAATTCAACAACGGCCGGGTGCCGTTTGCGTCGGCCCAGATTGGTCGCTCCTTCCGTAACGAGATCTCTCCGCGTGCAGGGTTGCTGCGCGTGCGGGAGTTCACCATGGCCGAGATCGAGCACTACGTCGACCCCGAAGACAAGAAGCACGAGCGCTTCGCCGAAGTGCGAGACGTGGAGCTCGACCTTCTCGACCGCCATACGCAGGTGGCCGGAAGCACGAAGGTGACGCGCATGAAGATTGGGGACGCGGTCGACAAGGGCATCGTTGCGAACGAGACGTTGGGGTACTTCCTGGCGCGCATTCACCAGTTCCTGATCAAGATCGGCATCACCCCTTCGCGCCTTCGTTTCCGTCAGCACATGGGGAACGAAATGGCGCACTACGCCACTGACTGCTGGGACGCCGAGCTCCAGAACTCATACGGCTGGACCGAGTGCGTGGGGTGCGCAGATCGCGCCGCCTACGACCTTACCGTGCACATGGCAAAGACGGGGCACCCCCTCGTCGTGCGCCAAGCTCTCAAAGAGCCAATCATCACCGAGAAGCTAGTCGCTGAGTTCAACAAGAAAAGCTTCGGGAAGACGTTCGGGAAGGACTCAGCCGTCATCCAGACAATTATCGGGGGCATGGACGAGGCCCTGCTCACGAAGCTCCAGGGCGAGCTTGCGCAGGGGTGAGGGTTCACTTCATCTCCCGCGGCTTTATTGTCGAACGTGCTCACACGACACATCCCGATCCTATAGGTCTACTACCATTACATCGTCCGACGGTCGAGAATTCAAGCTTACGCCTGACCTTCTGACCATTGAGAAGAAGACGTTCAAGCAGTCCGGTGAGTTTCACATACATCCGTTCTCGGGATGCAATGTCATCTGACGGAGCTGCATTCAGTCCGCGAGTTTACACCGAACGTCATTGAGCCGTCGTTTGGTCTCGGCCGCATTCTGTATGTGCTGCTGGAGCACAGCTTCTGGAGCCGAGAGCAGGACGTTGAACGCGGGGTGCGCCTCTTCCGCTCTTCCGTGTGCCCGGGTCCGCGATGTATTCACCCCGATTGTTTATGTTCCGTCCAGGTCCTGTCCCTGCCCGCTGTCGTAGCCCCGACGAAGGTTCTGATCGTCCCTCTGAGCGCGAAAACCGAGTTCGACCCCCTCGTCCGGGAAGTCTGTGAGTATAGTTAGCCGATGTCAGGTGTTCCCCCGCATGCAGTCCCGCGGCGGCATCTTGCAGTCCGATACTGATGCAGCTCGTTTTAAGCGTCGAAGCTGCGCAAGGCTGGTAATCTTCTCGCGCGTTGACGACTCGAATACCTCCATTGGCAAGCGCTACGCTCGCAACGACGAGCTCGGGACCCCCTATGGTACTGACGCTTGACTTTGCTTGTACGTCCTCGCACGCTCGCGCCCTTTTACATCACAAGCTCGCATCTAGGTGCTAATACCCTCGTCATCTCCGCTACAGCTGTCCAGAACCGCACCATGACCCTCAGGTGAGCTTCGCCCTCTCGGCCAGTGATCACGTTGGCTGTTGGGGGACGCAGCGGCTGGCGCCGCCGCTGGCTGCGCAATGCTAATGAGTCATTCTTTGCAGGGAACGCGATACGACTGGGCAACTCATTGGCCAGATCGACGAAGTTATCGGCATCGTCACTGAACTCGTGGACGGCACTATCGACTGGGCGGAGGCGTGCCGCAGGTTACCGGCGTACGACGGCGTTCAGGCGGTGGAGTGATAGGCTCTGCATGCCTGC
The DNA here is from genome assembly GCA_022592435.1 of Cerioporus squamosus. NCBI lineage: Eukaryota > Fungi > Basidiomycota > Agaricomycetes > Polyporales > Polyporaceae > Cerioporus > Cerioporus squamosus. The sequence goes on from JABYQS010000054.1 coordinate 11,785, forward strand.
AGCTCCTCCAGCTGCTGAGCTTGAAGCACTGAAGACGAAGTCCGTTGGCCACCCAATGTCCGCGAAGTGCGTATCGGTGTCGGGATTAGGCAATAGAAGGGCGTCGAGGGTACAACGTGAGTGCCGGCCAATGAGAAGTTACGATTTACACCGAATCTGTACGTTCGTTTCATCACCGCTGTATCAAAACACTGGGCTGCCCCGGAGCGCGCGAATGTGGTATCAGTGTTGGGCCATCGCACACGGAGCATACGACATCTGCAGCAGATAGGGTGCCCGCGCTGTGTAAGATGCAAAGCCTGGTACGACCTCCAGGCATCAGGAGCGACTCGTGAGCAGCAGCAGCGAGTCAGCAGGGTCTTTAAGTTCGCGCGCCGTGGCATGCGTTCTCTCGGCCACAGCAGCGTACCCGAGAAGCACACTTTCAGCAGTGGGAACGTGCTCGTCATTGCGCTCGGCGTTGCCCGCAGGGCGTAACGCTAGCGTACGAGAAAGTATCGACGGACCCGAACGTACGTGCTCTCCCATGCGTTCCATCATCAAGGGACGTTTTTAGTTTTGCGTGGACTGACGGTCTGACCGTAGCGACAGGTCGCAACCGTCATCCCTGCATGGTCACCCTCAGCATCTGGCAGTCCTTACGCGAGATGTGATGCACATGCCCTCTCTTATTGATGTCACTGTGCGACCCGGTGAGCTTGGCCACATTTTGTCCGTCATAAGTATATCTTCCGGAGTCCTGTCAGGCAGGCAGGCGGCGTCCTGAAAGGCCCGCGAACCTACATGCGCATGCACGCGGGCGATCCATCTCGGTAGGGTTCAGGCACCTGCACGCAATTCCCGACTGCATCACGCAACGCCCATTCCCGTCGCGTCAGGAGGGTGACGCGAGCCATCGACATACCGCCGGCGTGAACCGACATTGCGAAGGCATGGCATCGCTGATAGACCTTGCGAGGTTATAACTCATTCGCGCCAGCCGAGGAGGGAAGGGAACCCAACTCCAAGCTTCCGGCAACATTAAGAAGTCGTAGTCGTGCAATATACATTGTCGACCGCCCGGGGACGTGGCGGCAAGATGCCCAGGGCATGTCATGGACGCTTCGTATGCCGTACAGGAGATACAGGCGCAGCGACTAGTGTGGCGGTCAGCAGACTGGCGTGAGGTAAAGGCTGGTAATTCGCCGGGGCATCGTGAGTATGGGGAAAACGCGGGCTGGGAAACCCACCAGATCTTGGGACGGTGTGGCCTCAGCTCGCGTGCCATCGCTGAGCGTAGTTTCCCCGGGGGAACCTTCGTGATATAGGAGCAGGGACCAGGAAACATACGCACCTCCAGGGCAGCCACGATGCACCCTGTATAGTGTGTGTGCGCGCACGCTAAGGCCGGCGCGCGTGCAGACGGCAACTCGCGGGACCGGAGCACCAACCTAATCCAACGTGGCGGCGACCCGGGTATCGAACCTACTGGGACGCTTCCAAGGACAGGAGAGGACACGGCGGGAGTCGTGGGTTCGTCTGCGAGGCACCGCAGCGGACGTTGGACTACAATGACGCCAATGGCTGAGAAGGCCGGTCGGACGTGTCCTGACAGTGGCATGCGCAGATCAGGCGTCGACGCCGGACAGCGAAACGAAGCGGGGCCATGCGGGGTAATGCAGGAGCCCGTTCGAGCCTGGGCTCTGTGGACTCCGTGCCCCCTGTCCTGGAGGAGCGCGGGGACAATGCGAGACTGCTTACACGCGAACGAGCCCGAGAAGAGGAGGGAACGCGGTTGTCGCTTGGCGGAGCGCGAGGCGCGAGAGAAGGGAAGGGCGAACGCGTAAAAGTGACGTCCAACAGCGTGGAAGCCCGCGCGGCGGGTAGTTTCTCGTTGGAAGCAATGCAGTTGTTGCGCACAGCGAAACTTGTGCGAATCCGTTCGTGGTGTCTCGCAGACTGTCTCCGGATCGGACGTTCGAGCTCGAAGGATTGCTTGAGACATTTTCGCGCGGCGCTCGCGAGCTACATGGATTGCTCTTCGGGTGTGTGTATGTTCACGAAAGGCGGTCGCCTGGACTTGTCGGTTCTGGGGGGCGGGTCTGCAAACACATCGTGACCCGATGATCAGCCACCGAGGAGAGCGAGCCACGTACGGCAGCGTGCAATCTTGCTGACTCGACCCTGCGCGTAGACAATGGACAGTTCTGAGTATGCGAAATCATCAATGGGATCACCCACATGGAGGCCTTCTGAACGGGATCGCTCACGATCGCACTTCCGCGATGCGAGATCAGATTGGGGTCCTGCGCAATGGGTCATGGCCAGTCCTGCAGCGAGTCCGGCAGGCAGAGGGCACGCAAACGGTCCTTCGCGGACTGACAAGCTACGGGAATGGGCTCGGCCTCGCCTGACGAGGAACGCACCCTCCCGGAGTCTGAACGCTATGGGGACGATCCCCAGATGCCTGCTGCGTTTGAGATAGGTTAGACGTGGCAAGCGAGCTGCCACATGCGGAGTTGGGGAAGGTTGTCGAGGCTGGACACGGACACCCCGGTGGATTTTGAGCAGCACTCGAGGCAGGGACCAGGGTACAGACGTTCGCCAATTGACTCCCTGTCAGGCTTTTCGCTCGACCCAGCCCTGGCGGTTCGCGGACGGTCAGATGACGCTTGGGGACTGTATGATCGTGCGAACGTACCAGGAAATCCTGGGACTCCCTCTGGGGTTCGTCCACCAAGATCCCGGGCTGCACCGCGCGAGCACTAGTTTGGAAGATCCCGGCCGGCGATGGGCAGACGTCTGCGGGAATGTGATCAGTGCATCGGAGCTCCTGCAAGCATGGCTTCCACGCACCGTCAACTGCCGCAATTCAGCACATTCGCCAAGGAAATAGATGTTCAAGGGGTCACTGAGAGATGCGCCCTCGTGCGAAGTTGAAATGGCTGCTCGCAGCGTGCGACAGTCGCCTGGACGGTCGACGAAGAGTGTCTCGACCGGTACAGGACTCGGGACCCGTGTTTATTACATGCGCACCGAGCGTATGCGTCCAATGAAACAATCTCCGACCATCACTGGGTCATCCTGCCGTATAACGACAACACAGACGGCGAGGGAAATGCACGGAGACGACACGACAGAAGGCCGCAGCGCTGCCTGTACAAGTCTATGGAAAGTCAACTGCCGTTTCTACCTCGTCAGCCAGCAAGTTGGCGCAGATAGAGCCTGGACTCACCTCATACATGATACGGGTATATTTGCAGGCCCGAATCTTCTGTGGCGTCGACTGTCAGAAACCGCGGAGTAAGACAGGTCGCGCTCTGAAGAGCTTCCGTCTGTCGTTCCTTGCTCATCGGGGATGTGGAGAGCGTGCGCCTCGCTGAACGTACCAGAGAAAGCCGTGTGACCGTTGGTGCAGGAATAGTTACGCCTGATTAGACGAGAAGGGGCAAGACGCAGGAGAGCGCTGTAGGAACAGGTGACGGAGATGCGTCATAGCACGATGCATACGACGATCTATGTCAATGGAGAGTGAGTGTGGCATAGCAGTCATGTCCCTGCCCCATACCCTGCAGAGTGTCTGGAGCAACTCGACACCAAGTGGGTGCAAGTGAGGTATGGGTCAGGAACGTACTTACCGAATGTACTCGGCTCCGCTTTCCTACGGACCATACCCACTGCGAGGAGTAATTCTGAGGCATGATGGACTTGCATCTTTAACTTCCGTCAGCATACCAACTAAGTAGCTCACCTTATTTTAACGGTCTGGCTTATTGGAGAGGATGCGGCGAGATTGCTCTTGATCTGTCTCGCGACGAGCAGATTCGCAGAGCTCATGCGTCAGCTGGACGTTGTTCGTGCTAGGAATGTGGCATACTACCCGCTGCAAGTGCTAGAGGGCAGCCACAGGCGCCCGTGGCCCGGGCGGGGAAATGGGTCGGGGTAGAGAGGTCGTCCTGCGAGAACAGAACCCCGAATCAGTCCCGAACGAGAGTCAATCTGGAGAGAAGGCATGTGCGGGATGGGATCAGAGACGGTGCTGCGTTCCCATGAACGTGGACTGAATGCGAGCAGACCGCATTGAGCGGCGGAGCGCCGTGAGGTCCTATGATCTTGAGAATGAGAATGCGAATGCCCTGGGATGTCGTACGGAGGGTTTGGAACCAGTCGCCGGAAAGGGTATGGTCGGCCACGATGCGAGGAGGACATGATACACGGCCAGAAGCTGTCCGATTAACAGACATGTCAGGTGGGGACCCCGGTTCGTGCGAGGGCGTGTCGGTTCGAGGAGAGCGGTGCAGGCCACGAACGTACAGACGGCCGCGAGGCAGGGCTAGAGCGACGAGCGCGACCGAGGAGAGCTGGCTGGGGATCTCGCAGCGGCCGGGGATGCGCACGCTGCGATGTGTCGTGAACTTGTGTCGCACCTGGGGCTCGCACAGCGCTCGCAGGACAGGCAATCAAAGTCGCACCGCGGGCTTGTGCAGCGGAGGCTTATCTGGAGGACGTCGGCTACCGGGCTGGCGTTGTGGCACTACGCCGCGTTTGGGAGGTGCGTTCAGACTCCGCCGCCCCGCCCGACTCCGCGCTCGCAGAAATTAGTTTTGCGGGCGGCTGGGAAGCGAGCCAGATCGCCGAGGAGGGAAACGAGATGGGCGACGCTGGCCAATTGCGTTGGTCGCTGCTGCTTGGGCGGAAGAGGTCATCGCTCTCTGGCGAAGCCTGGGCCCTGCTCGCATATAAAGTTGCCCTCGGTCCCCTTGCTTTTCCCTCTCATCACACCAGTCGCGTCTGCGTACCTGGCCATCGTCCTCGCCGTCCTCCACGTCCCCCGTCACCCACCGCGTCGCGCCCGCGCACCCGCCCTCGTCCTACGGCACGCTAGGCTCATCTGTCTCCTCGGCCCCACCCGCCGGTCACGCGCACCATGCCGTCCCAAGCACAGAAGTCCAACTCCTCGGCATCCTCCCGGTCCTCGACCAACTCCATCCCACCGTCCCAGCTCGTCTCGCTCCCGAGTCTCGCGTGCTCCCTGTCCTCCCTACCACAAGCCAAGAGCATCGACGGCCTCTCCCTCCACCCCACCATGCTCGCACAGCACAATGCCGAGAGCCAGGCAAAGGTAACCGCTAGTTTCCATCCAAGCCACGTACCCGTAGTAATCCTGTATCGTCAGTTGCAAAAAGCACTGTCCAAATCGGCTGCCAATGCCACTTCTCCAACCGCATACGCCGTCCCCCATGTGCGTATCTGAGTCTAGTCCGAGCGCACCCCCGAACCTGACCGGGTCGCCCGTTGCTTCCTCCAGGCGCAACCCGTCCAGTACTCCCCAAATTCCAACCCCCCACCACTCATGATGCGCAAATCCGTGAGTACATGTCTTGAATCCGGTCCTGTCCCTGTGCTCACGCGCGTCGTCGTTGCAGGCGAAATCAAAAATGCAAGTCTGAGCGACACCCCCTCCCCCATAGACTTGTCTCTCGTTCTCTCCGCGTTCCTCTCTCTCTCCGGGACTTTGCAGTACCTACTACCACTGCGCTCGCTGTCACTCCACGGCACAAAAGCTATCCGTACGCACTCGACCTTGCTTTGCATCACTAGACGTTCCTCTCTTTACTCTTATTCCCTCACATGGCATCGATATCCTCGCACTCTCCCTGCATGTCTCTCTCTGTCTCCTCGCATAGTCTCTCTCCCTCATCCTCACGTATACACTTCGCATTTGGCTGGGGCCTTTGGGTTTCTAATCATAGCATCCTGTGTCAGTAGGTCTCGAGAACATTACACACCGGGATGCCCGCGGCTAGTCCTCGAATACATTATACGAGTATCACTTTCTCCGCACACCCCGCGCAGCTGCACGCAGTGGCGATTGCATGACTATGTTTAGTCTCGGCTGGTCCCAACGTGACGACGTCGCGATCGGACACAGAGTCCGCGCATCCCAGCAAGTGTCTATCCTGAACGCAGAAGCTTCCGCTGCAACCGATCATGCTCGCAGGCAATGCACGTGTGGTGGCGATAGTCGCTAGCGCGGCGTCGCTCGGTTTCAGGTGCGTGCCTCCGCGACGACCCTGCACTAGTTCCAAACTACCACCGTTCCCGATGCTCATATGTATTATGCGCGTCACAGCTCGTCCACCATCTCCGCCGCCTCTTGCTCGATCTCCACCTTACGGCCTAGAGCCCTCGACCTCAGCAGGCTCTTGTTCTGCGGTCATATCAATGTCATGCCTGGCGCTGCTAGCCCACCTTCGCACCCCGGAATACACGACAAGGCCCTCGCTGTGTCTGAGTGTTGTTTTGTTCGCGCACCCGGGACCCGGCGAAGTGATGGCGCGTACCACGTTCACAATAACGCGTCAAGCACCCTCGAATTGCTGACCGCTCTCGACCATCGGTGGATCAAAACCAATGGCATTCGGGCTCAGAACTTTCCAATCTGGCGTGCTTATCTCTCTGATGTCCCGAACCTTCACGGTGTACAATTGCTCTCACAGGAAGCCCCGAGGGCGTCCTTGCCTCAGACGCGTCCATAGTGACTGCCGTTTGCAGCGGCGTTCGGGAACCGCCACCGGGAACGCGCACGGAGGACGTCGATGCATCGACCATACATACGCCGGGTCTGCTTTGTCCTCGACTCCTCGGAGAACCCTCGAGCGTACGTCGTTCCTACCTCCGGCGCTGGAAATTTGTCGCGATTCAGAGCTTGTTTGCACCGTGCAGCATGCGCAATTCACCGGTCCGTAACCGAGCCTCCGACTCGGACTGCCAGCACTGAGCAGCAGACCATGACTCGCGATGACCAGCACTCGTCCGGAATAAGCCCATCCAAGTCATGTCTTTTCCCGACCGTCCTCCGCCGCAGACGCAGGGGCACGTTGGAGGGTCTTCACGTGGAGAATGACACGGACGGGTGACGGCTAGCCCGCCGCGTCCTGTGGCCCGCTCGCTGGTCGGGACAGCGGCGCGCAATCCTATCTCTCTCCTATCGTCAATGCCTCCATCAAGACATCCCTGCGTCATCCTCGTCGAGACCTGCGCGGGCCTGCACCCTCGCCCTGTGCGTTTACCGCGATTTTACGTGAACTGTGCTGTTGCGCTCTCGCGGCCGACGTCGCGTGTGGCGGTATCACCGTCGGTTCGTCGTTGCCCAATGCCCCGGGGGGTCCCCAATCGAATTGCAAGCCCGCGGCGCTGGCCGTTGACGACATCGCTGATGGGCGTGCCTGCGGCCCTCCGATCGCTGCCTGTGTGTGGGGAGAGGCAATCCCTGCGACAGAAAAATTAGCGCCGCGATCCCGATATGGATAAGCGAGCTGGACGCCCGGTCATAGTCTCGGAGGTAAGCTACAGGACGTTGGCTGGCAAATGAGGACAAACAGGTTGTGGTCGACGTCTCTAGTAGACATATTCGAACGATCTATTGAGCCAGTTTGTCAGTGACAAGCACAGTAGCGTGTATGGCTGTTTTGGTATACTCATTTGTTGTGAGTTTTGGGAGATCTGTGCCAATAGAGTCTACTGGAAGATACCAAACTGCTCATCCCGTTGATGGCCGAGGTCTCGGAGGGAACATACGCACTTGTAGCTTTGTCCGAAGGATAGAGACTCGGAACGAGATCACGTGCAGTACAAATGTACATATTGGGTAAGTACGAGCTACCAGCGCTCCGGTTGCTATTACCTCGCCATCCTCCTCTTGTTTGCCCTGGCGGCCCAACCATGGGGAAATGGAGCCCTTTCAAGCGGTTCTCGCCTGCCAAGAAGGCTGCCGTTCTGTCGAACCTGCGGAAGGCGCGATCAGGGGCCGAAAACAAGGAGAACACCCCGGTCTTCCCACCGGGACCATTCCCCACCCAGAGCAGCACATCCCACCCTTTTTCCTCTGCTTCCCAAGCGTCTGGTGTTGCGCATGACACGCGGCAGCAAGATCTGGATGCTGCGCACGCAAGGATTGCGGCCTATGAGGCGCAAGTAAGCAACTACAAGCGAGAGGTCCGCAACAGCCACCGCCGTACGGATCGCGCACAGGATGCAAAGACTCACCTCAAGCACGAGCTTCAGGAGGCCCGAGAGCTTAATGCGAGGCTTGAGAAGCGGGTCAAGTCACTCGAGATGGATCTTCGGGGCATGGAGGCTGTCCAGGAGGGTACTCGGCAGGACATCTCGAAGCTCCAGGACCGCAACTCGACCCTTGAGACTCGCAACGAGGCTCTACTCAAGTGCGTCAAACGCGCTCCAGCACAGGCTGCTCGTGCAGTCGACAAGGCGGTGAACAGCGCAGTCAAGCAGATCACGAGCTTCAAGCTGAAGGAGAAGGGTATCATCAGCGACCGCTCTCGAGATCTTGTCCGGAGTCTCACTTACGCTGGAGTTCCACGTGACAACATCCCTGCAGCGGTCTCCTCTGTTGCGGAGGCCGCCGGTTTCACGGTAGAGGGAGCAATCAGTTCACGGTCGGTTGGACGGATCAACCTGGAAGGCGGAATTCTGTCAGACCTACAGACAATCGAGGACATGATGGACGCAGATGGTGAGCAAACTATTGGAGGCTTCCTCGGGCTGTGCAGTACTCACCATGCATCCATCTGACAGGGATCACAGTCAGCAGCGATGGTACGACGATCAAACACGTCCCACATGAGGCGCGGCATGCGTACATCAACAAGGGAACGACTCACACGCGTCACTTCCTCGGCGTCACCACTGCTCCTAACCACACCAGTGAAGAGCAGCTCCGAGGGTGGCTTGAAGCCCTTGAGAGCCTCTGCACCACCTGGAACATGAGCCCTCGTGGTCAGCACGACCCGATGCATGTCGCGGACATCCTGCGCAAGGTCACAGGGATGAACACCGACCACGCCGAAGATCAGAAGAAGCTCGTCCGACTGTTCATGGAGCTCAAGGTCCGGACCGATCGAGAGGAACGCGGACAGCGCGCAATTCTCGAGGGGGCCCTGGCCGAGTTCGAGCCTATTGCCATGGAGGAGCACTGGAGGAGACAGATAAGGTGATCAAGAAGGCAGGAGGTTCGGCACGATGGGAGCAGCTGCCTGAAGCAGAGCGCGCGAAGCGCGTACACGAGGCTACGAGACGCGCCACCATCCGCTTTGGTGAGGCTCGCTTTGCAGCGCTTCCAGACGAGGACAAACGCGCTGCGGATCTCTTCGTCTGGGCGGGATGCTGTATGCATAAAGAGCTGAACTCTGTCAAGGGAGGTGCTGCTGCGCTGGCAGCATTCTGGAAGGACAACGGACTCCCTGCTCCGCTCCTCCTGATGAACCGAGACAACGCTGCCGCAGCTGCTCTTGGGCCTTCTGCAGCCAAAGACCGCGCAACGGAGGTCTCTCAGGGTGGAGCTGTGAAGCTCACGAGCCTTGCCGGCGCACTCTTCCGCCACAAAGATGATAAGAAGGGCCAACAGGACACCCTTCGCATCTTCTTCGAGGCCGCCGAAGCCGTCGGGTTCAGCATCAAATTCCCGGATACGAGTAACACCCGCTATCAGTCTCATTGTGAGGCTGCAGCAGAGCTTCTCGTCTACTTGCCGCTCTATCGGGAATTCCTCGAGGTCATCCGCGACAAGAAGGGAGACCGCTCATGGACGAACATAGAGCAGAATGTCTACGACGGTCTCCATGACACTTCTACCCTCACCGAACTCTGTGTCCTCGCCCTCTACTCCCAGGCTGTCAGCCACCCATACATGCGGGCCGTCCGTGGCCCGGATCAGCTGTCTGCCAACATCCTCAACCTCGGACCACTCCACGAGCGCGTCAAGGCGCACTGCCGTGCCATCATCGAAAATCCGGACATCCTTCTTGGCCCCAGCATGTCACATACAACCGGGGCTCTGGACGGTGAGCTCTGGGACCGTCCGGAAGTCGTGTATACAGTGCTCCGGATGGCCCCTGACCTCCCGCATCTCCGCGGCGCTCTTGTGGCATTCTTCACTGGTGCTCTCATGACATGGGAGCGGTTTACGGCCGAGTTCGCAGGCGATAGTGTCATTGCCACGCTCTCCTCAACCGAGCGTGAGACTGCTTGGATGCGCGCGACTAACGACGACAACGAGGGTGCACTTGGTCATGTCCGGGTACGAGTCCGCCGAGCCCCACGCGAGACAAAGCATCAATACAACGCTCGCCAGAAGGGCAAGGTCAACGACGTCGCGGAATACTCGAAACGTAAAGCAGACAAGGAAACTCACGCATTCGTCCGCAAGCGCGCTCGCATCCTCGACTCCAGCGGGCTTGAGAAGCAGCAGAAGGCCGTGATTGCAGCCGCAGACAAGGCCGTTGTTCAGGGCAAGAGGGACAAAGACCAGGAGCGGGAGGAAAAGGCCAAGGAGAAGACACGAGTCCTTGATGGACTCGTCCTCTTGCTGGACGTCGCAGATATCACCTTGAGGGCGAAGGAGATCACGAATGCCGAGCTTGACCAGCAGTTGGATTGGCACAGGAGGAAGGAGGGCAAGAGCACGCAGATCCCAGCCAAGTCTCGCATTGCGAAGAAAGCGGAGAAGATCGAGGCTCTCTGCGCAGCAGTGCAGCGGTACAACGACTTGCACGGTACTCCTGGGGGCTCAGGTGAGGGTTCGGAGGAGGCCATGGAAGTGGTTGTCGGCGGTGAGAACATCGATCATGGCAAATGACAGCTTCGACAGCTTCTGAGCACATTTCATCACTCTTTTGCCCTTCGCGTTACACTCTTTTCACACTCTATGATCTCTATAATACGCCATAATCGCACTTTTCATTAGACTTAGTACATACTCACCAGTAGGGAGCATATCGTAGGATTCTTGTAATGCGCAGGTTGTTATCCGAGAACCGCGGAGAATATCATTCCGCCTTCCGAGATTTGGGCGCTCCGACGGAGAACGAGACGCCCTGACCGCAAATTCCAGCCATCACCTGATTACATAAGGGGACACGATGGCTAGGGACATTGCCTCTCCCCACTGTGTGGAAGCCCGTGCAGAGCGCGAACCGCAGGCAGCAGAATGCGCGGACGGAATACGCGGTGGATGGCCGGACGCGGACGCGGAACCCGAGCCTGTTTCCCGCACGCGCGCCCTGCCCATCGCGAGGACGATCACCCGCATATGGTGCGCGCACTCCAAAGGCCCCGGCCAATCCTCCCTCGGGGCCAGTACGAGGCTGGTGGCAACGCCCGGATGTCTGCCCGGTCCCGGTGCTTCTCCTGCGATAGCTTATAGCTTATGGCTTGTCGGGTCCCTCCACAGGGAGCCTACGCAGCGCGTGCAACCCGGCCACGATTCGCTCTCCTCGCGGTTCCAACGTTCCCGTCTCGTCTTCGGCAGGAAATGCTTCGGGCGCATTCGACCGCGTCATATCCTCGTCCCTTCGTCGTTTCAGAATTCATCCGCTGCCCGTTTGCGCTGCAGGCCACACTTCTGGCCATCTGCAAGAAGACGGTGAGGATCAGAAACATTTCCCGACGCGGTGGTGGGCGCGCTCGTCAGGTACTCAAGTCATGGCATCCCGGGACGAACACCCTGGTGTGCGCTGCTTCCGCGATGCACCACTGTGCTTCTGTGGCGACAGTGAACTGTGGCCTGACGCGCGTGCTTGAAGATTTCGCGCACGGTTCTGACTCTGTATGAGTTGCGTACCACACCGGACGACCAACGTGCGATGCACGGTCGGGCACAGTCATCGAAGGACCGGGTCGCACTTGTCATCCTTCGTCCCGTGAACGTTCTCTCGGACGGGTCAAGGATGCACTCTTCGTTCTCGACATACCACGGCCCTGAGGCTGGGTATGCGCGGGAGTAGTCACTGCGTTCAGGAGGGTCCTAGTCGAAATCCGATTAGGCCTGGCTAGAGAATCCACTCGGAGGTAGTTAGGCCTAGTCCGGCTAAGCGAACAGGTAAGCTATCCGGGGCGGGATACTAATTGCGAGCAATTCCTCTGTCCGCACCTAGTCGGGAGCGCCGACTACGCGCCCTGGCTCCCGCTCCCGAGTACGAGCGCACAGGCCTGAACAGTCCCGACTAGACTATGTACTCAGCCCCAGTCCTGGCTGAGGGAAGGCCTTGGGCGAAGGGTAAGTATTCGACGCACTTAAAGCGTCGTAACAGCACAGATGCGACATGTCGCCTTTCTCCCACCTCCCACCTCCATCAACAGATCTCTCTCTCTCTCCGTCAGCCGCGTTGGAGTGCGATGCCGAAATATTCGGTCCAGGAGTGAGGGCAAAGCAGTAGTTGGGCTGCAGGTGAGTTCGTCCGCTCTCGTCATATCGCGAGATCGTTGACCCAGACACATGGCTGTAGATCCCGGATACGAGGTGGCGAGGTGAGTGTATGCGGCCTCCTTTCGTGTGTTCACGGTTGCTGATGCAACTTCTAGGACATCTCCGAGCCTTCGGTGCGCTTATGGACTGCTGGTGCGTCTCCGTCATCCGAGTCTCCGATGTGCTGCTGATACTTCAGTACGTGCTCCATGGTCTTACAGCAATCTCGGGCCCCGCGCATACAGGTAAGTACTTCTCGTTGTCTCTGAGCCTTTCAGTCATCGCATGCCCTGACCTTCCTGTACTTGACAGATGCTCTCAGCTCCTCGCGATAGCACGGGCGGGCGATCTGGTATAGGTTGACTCTCAGATCCCAGCTGCGTCGAGCTAGACGGTTAGACATTTATATATAAAAGTTGTGACTTGTTATTTTGCGTAGTACGACAATCAATACCCATATATTTCGATTTTCAATTATATCCCAGTTCTCATGATAAGTAAAAGGAAGGAATAACCGAAGAATAGCGACGAAAATAGTACCTGGCAACCCCCCAAGCTGAGTTCCGATCTACTCCCCGTCTACTACGGTACCCGGAGTAGTTCGCATACACGACGGCCGACTAGACCTTCACAGACCGGTCACTTAATCCTGCTAGGTCCTGCTCGGACGGCCCAACTAGGTACACTGATCGGAGCACGAGCGGGCCACCTAGTCCCTCCTACTCGGAATTCGAGTAGCCCCCGTCTGAACGCAGTGAGTGTGGGCAATGGGTTGTCCAGAGGCAAGTGCTCACAGTTGTCGCGACATTCTCCACACTCACAGCGCTCCTCCAGACCATCAACATCCCCCGAAGAAACGGCTGCACGCACCGTCCTCCGAACATGCGTCGCGGCGACAGCGCGGATCTGGGCCAGCAAACGCGCAATGAAGATGAACCCAAAACTTCCACTACGCCCGTGCGATAAGCCCGTGCTACGTATAGGCAATCAAACATACCAGGCCGCTTCCCGAAAATTCCTCATCTGCCCCTTCCCACTGCGTTATCTTGCGCTTTGCGGCTCTTCTGCTCTTCGTCCGGACGCCCAGGCGAGAACGCGAGAACGCGTACGACATACTGACGCGCACGGAAGACCGAACACCCAGCCTCGAAGCCCGAAGCCTGCCTCATCCTGTGCTGCGTGGCCGATTCTGTGGCGGACGGCGGTTCGTGTTCTCCCACTCTCCCCTCTCGATCGGGTTCTGGACGACTAGTGGGAAGCTTACGACGGCGCCTCTACGAGCAGTTGACGTTGGCGACCCGCGTCCACGGGGATGGGCAGCAGCACATTGACCTTACTGGGGTGTCCGCCGATCCGGAGTCCGGGCAGGGCCTGCCTGCGATGGGCTGAGCGTGGCCGTAAAAGACGACAAGGGTCGAGGGTATGCCGTGTCGACGGTCTGGTACGCTCTCGCAACTCTATCTCGCGAAGCACACCCCCGGGATGGGTACGTGAGGGGGCCGCGGCTACCTTCGTGTTCGCGCAAGCGCGCTGCTGCCTCTTCTTGGCTTCGGACGATGTAGGCCCGTGGGACGGTCGTGCTGGCCGTGTGTTGCCCGTGGAATCGTGGGCGACGCGTGCTCGCGGTCGGTGCGTGGCCAGTGCGGCGGATGATATGGTTCGGGGAACGTTGGGACAAGGTCTTGCCTCTCGGTAAGGATTACGGTTCTAGGGCGGGCAGCTCCTGGCTGGCAGGTACGGGTTCAGAGTACCTCTTCAGCCTGCAGACGCCGATCTTGATTCTGTTACTTGAAGGTTACAATTGCGCGGTGCTTCGCGCGCAGGATCCGAGCGTACGATCTCCTATTGCAGACGATCGTCCCCTCTCCGTGCACCTTCTGTCGCTGGCACATGATAGTGCTGTGGGTCATGCTCTCAAGGACCGTACACGGCACTGAATGCTGTGCGTCACGACCGCGAAGCTCCGTGCTGAGTCGTCTGCTAGGTCAGTTCCTTGGACAATATTGAAATCGAAGTTAATGCGCCACATTCAGGTTCACGCGCCGCTCAAAGACCATGCGGTCCGCTCAGGTGCAGCATGAGTGCAACCCCGACCGTTTGGTGTCGTACCTTCCCTGCCAGTGCGGCTGCAGACTTTACACCAAACGCTCAAGCATGTGGCGGCGTAACCGGGCCACCGAGCATGGCGGACCAAACCATGACGCCACAGCGTCGACTTCAATTCCATTCACCTGTTTCAGGCGGACGTCCAGCAGTATGGACTTACCGGCGCTTGACGACGAAGTGAGCATTCCTCTAGTTACGCTCCAACGTGCTTCGCCCCCGCTAAGGCTGACGTTTAGCTGTCAGGGTGGAGAGTTTTACCGGCCTGCAGGCAGGCTACTCTGTCAACCTGGCGCACAGTTTGATGACCGAACCCTGCAAACCTGGTACGCAAACCGCATTTCTCTACTTGTCAGTTATGGCGGAAGTACCGAAGTGGCGACTCCGACCGCGAATTAGGAGCGCAGTACGTGCGCATTTGGCGGACCAGAGCCTCGCTGAGCGCAGATCAATGTCGCCTGCCCGTCCGAGGACCGACAGCGATCTTCCCTTTGTTCCGCGTGTGGCCTTCGTCAGGACAATGTGGTCCGAAAGCCGTGCAGGGCTGAACGTCGCTTATAATGGGGTGAGATGCGTTGAGCACTAACAGCGTACGGGAAAACCGACGTTGTTCCGGCCTTCAAGTTTCAACACCCAGGTCAGTACCAAGTTAGTACTCACATGCACATGCAGGTTGTGCAGGGGCACAACGTGATGGGAAGGTGCGGTCTATCACTATCATTGTCAACCTCTGGTCCGGTCAGTCAACCAGTGTAAATCACTCCCGAATCGTCCAATGAAATGTCGACAGTACAAGCGCATCGTGTGTGAATCCCGGGTCCTATAATCCAAGCAAGCAAATAGCACACGCCAACGTACATCCACGATAGATACCCGTGAGATTCATAGCCGGTAGTCCGGCAAGTCCGCTGCTCCAAATGCCGGACGCCGGCGAACAGACTGCCAGCGGGCATTGAGAGGCTTCGGGCGACCTGCCTGCGCCGCCCATTACGACTGCACGTAGTTCAGCCTACTGCTTCTTCGTCTTCTGAGCAGCTCTGTCAACGACGCGCAGCGCCGCCGTGATGTCTCTGCCGAGCACCCAGATGATGTAGCTCGGGACCAGAAGCCACAGACTAGCGCGCGAAGGCAGGAATAGAGCACGGCGTCCCATCAATACGTCGAAAGAATGCGAGGTCGCTCGTCAGTTATGCGCACCGCGGCACCGTGTGGCGAGATGGGCGACTCACCCGTTCGGGATGATCCAGTAGACGAGGAGGGTCTTGAAGTCGTTGTGGCCGACCGAGCAGCCGCCGCAGTAGTACTCCTGCAGCCAGTAGAGGACGGTTTTGGAGAGCGTCATGACCGCGCTGGTGAAGCCGACCAAAGGCGCGGCCGGCGAGCCGGCGACGTGCGCGAGATAGAGGTAAGCGATGTTTATGAAGTTCTCCACGATGTTGAGCGCCGCTGAGGGCAGGGTGTCAGCCGGCGACCTTCGCGGGTTACGACACGGAGGCACTATACGTGAGTGTACGTACATTGGGCATTCGTGAACCCCTCGCCGTTCTCGTAGGCCCTCAGGCCGTAAACCTGAGTTGCCGGGAGGCATGGTGAGGACTAGGTTAAGCTCTGGAACATGTTCGCTACGCACGTAGTCGACTTCTTGATAGATTGCATATGGCTTCCATATCCAATGCAGGTCACCGCCGACCATGGAACGTGGACTGCGTAGTATGCACGGGAAGTGGGGTTTTTGTGAGCACTACTCATGGCGACGAGCCGGGCCATATGAACTTGCAGTCACAGACCAAGAACTCACCGGAAGAAACAGTACCCAGCATCCCAGAAGATGACCGGGACGGTCAATGCGAACCTGTCGCGACATGCCCGGTAGCAATCAGCGCACCCCTCAATATGGACGACGGTGCGCGCAACGTACCATAGCGAAACGAGAGCGTAAGTCCTGTTTGCCATCTCTATCCGCCGTGCTGTTTCGCGAGCTATTCGACGAGCTTGGTGGTGGATGAGGACAAGAGGGGGAGACCGCAGGAGAGCCAACGCACCGTGCGACGCAATCACCCTCGCCCAGAGTGCGGGGTAACCCGTGAGAGTCGGACATGGGCGCCTGGGCTCCCCGACATGTCCGACGCTGTCCTCGTGGCCGTTCGACTGCTTGTGGTCACCGTCCCCGACGTCCTGCGCTGCAGCCTCCCCATTCTCGCGTTCTTCCTCTACGGTGCTGGGGCCTGCTAATGGCGCAGGCTCGAGATAGTACCCCCAGCCAGCTCGTCCGCCTTCGCTATGGAACCCGCGTCTCCACAGCAGCTTTGGTCGCTCTTGCTCTTGTGACTGTCGGCGCGCCTCCTCGAAGCGGGCGCTGTACGCGGCGGAAAACATCATGGGCCGGGACATCGTGAGTGATCGTTAGGCGTGATCGGTTTGGGTATACGTTCCGGAGGCGTAGGGGGTATGCGAGGTCGTAAGTGAGTGTGGTTCATTGTGTAACAAGTCAACAAAGATCTGGCCAAAACACGAGGCGGGAACTGGAGTAAGCGGCGTGGACCGCACGATGCCTTCCGTCGCTTGGCCTTCGCCGCTTGCGAACGACTGCCCTGACGACGCGGACCGGCGTCTTTCTTCGGTCTTTCTTCTGTTCCTGCTGCAGGCTGCAGCTCAGAGGGATATACGTCCCATTGACAGCGCGGTGTCCAGTCCCAACGCTGGACGAGCATTGGGTGAGTTCTCGGTTCTCGCGCGGAGGGGCCAACATGCACGCACGAATCTCACGCATACTACCGCAGGTACCGGATGTCGTGCATTGTTCCATCTTGTGCAACCGCTCTCCCTTGTCCCCGTCCAAGCTTGCCCTGGTCCGATCCTCGTACTCTGTAAGCTGTAAGGAAATGCTCGGAATTCATGCACCCCAGGCCACTCGTCGCCAACCACTTCATCCTACGTCATTGCATTCGAAGCGGACATCGTTTAGCAGGACTACTTACGCTGCGAAAAGGTTTCCTGCTAAGATTGTCAGCGCCTCGTAATCGCCACGCGGTCACGCTACGAGAAGCTACATCGGGAGAACGACAAGACACCATGAGGGTCCGCTGAATGGAAAGACTCCGAGACATTTCTCGCAGCTACACGAACGCGCACGTCAACTTTGTTGGTCTTGTTGTGAGTACCATTCGTCCAGCTTCGCTATCGCAAATTAAACCAGCCTCTCATGTTCTCGTATGTTATGTTAGCCATCAGTGAGTAAGATGCGCTGGTCGCCCGTGCACGGCATATCGTTGTAACCACAGCGTTGAGGTGGACAGCTGGCTGGCTTTGACTCTGATACTAATAGAGCGCTCTTCTGCCACGGGCTCATGATCGGCGATCGCTGATGTGTGTCGACTGCTTCTTGTGAGGCGTACAACTTGACAAGTGCGTTAGCTGTTGGACAAACCGCGCGACCAAATGACATTGACTTCGTTGTTTCCTGCCTTCGTGGACCTGGTCACATGCTTGGCTTCTTCGAAGCACAACGTCCTCAATCGTCCTCTGTTGACCAGCTGTCTATGCCACACTACTCACGCTCGTCTCTCAAGACCACCACGGTGCTACGGCAATGTCAAAAATCCCCTCGAATATGTCGAACTCGTCTCCGACCAAGTATGCGGTTCGTGAGGCCGAGAACCTCCGTAGCGCTCTCAAAGTAGTCTCTGCTATCAGTGCTCGGAATGGATCTGATCTACAGGTACGTTGCCCGCGACGTCGTTGGTGACTAAGGCTGACCGCAAGCTCTGTACCATAGAACATATTCGTGGATAGCAATTTCCCCTCGGAGCTAGCAAGTGTTCTCGTAGACCTCGTTCAAGACGCCGCGACGCTGCACGTTGCGTCTGCAAGTGGAGGAGGCACGACGAAGGATGTGAGTTGTGCCGCGCTCACTGCTCTCGCGACGGTCGAGCTGACGATTGCGCAGAACGCCGAATACTTCGATGAATTGCGTGAGAAGTGCGCGAATTCTCTCCAGAAGGTCATTGCGGATATGGTCACCTTGGAGGACACAGACTCCGACAATGGTCAGAAGAAGGTATGCCCCCGTGAAATGTGAGGTTTTTTTTGCACTGAAGACTTTCTGTTCTAGCTTGTCACAATGAGTGACAACTTCGTCCTGGAACTGGTATAAACCATGTCCAGCATCATCGAAGGCAATGCGTCCGCCCTCGAAGCAGCCGATCCTCCAGCGCACGCACCTCCAGTGAGTGATCTCATTCATCGCAACGTGTCTACAGGCTGCTGTGCGCTCACACAAATGCAGCTGAACATGTCCACACCCCGAATCGTTCAGTACCTGGCTCAGTCGCTGTGTCGGGCCGCGGAATCTCACGTAGCGCGAAACGGCAACCTCGCATCGTGCAAGGAGGCTGTACGTACTCCAAACACTTTGTCTTTACGTGAAGAGGTGATGCTGACGCAGCATGACACCCATGTCAGCTGCTGGCCGCGGAAGAGGTTGCGGCGGAAGTACGACGAGAAATGCAGCACGAGCTAGATGAACGAGCTGCAGCCCATCGGTCTTCATTGGAGAAGCTCGAAGCACAGGTTGCGCAGGTCACGGCGGAGGGTGTCCGTCAAGCAGCAGAAGCACAGGAGGAGGTCCGGCGGTTAGAAGGCGAACTGCTCTCTCAGAAAGGAGCTCATGAAGTCGATGTGAGTTCACGATAGCCCGGGGCTGCAGCGAGCGAATGCGCACTGTGTTACTCTACCCAGATTCGAGAACAGGCCACAAGACATGTCGGTGCGATGACAGCACTGCAAGTGGAATTTGCGGGGACAAGGCAGCGTCTCGAGCTGGAGCGGTCCAATGCTCTTGAGCAGCAGCGGAAACTCGCAATGCGGGTAAGATGTGACTTAAGTCAGTGACTAGGTGCAGATTTAATACACCGCATAGTGTGCAGAACTGGAAGGGGAGAAGGACCTACTGGTCCGCAAGCTTCGCGATCGGGATAATGAGGTGATCGGCCATCTTCTGATAGCGAACTTACCCGATATTGACCCCGCTCCTCAGAGAGTTGGAAAATGGAAGAGGAAGAAGAGGCGGAGGAGGACGCGGAGTCTCCGACTCAGACAGGTCTCAGAATACGGGTACCGCCACCGCCATCCTCGAGGTGAGGAACTCGCTTTCGTCTTGACCTGATCTACGACTCATTTGTGGTACGCTTTAGGCAGGTCGCCACTGCTGGAACCAAGCGCGCTCTAGAGCAAACGATGGATGGTTCCAATCCTACGCGAGAATGCGCTTCGGGAAATCGAGTCGAACGCAAGTCGGACTCGTCTTGCGATGGCGAGACCTCCCTCCTCCCGAGGAGAGGCACGGACCTCGCGAAGCTTCCCCAAATTGTTGCTGACCTGTCCGCAAGTGATGGAACGCCAGAGTTTTTCACGCGGGAGTCGATTGCAACGACGTTGGGAGGCAATGCGAGGTTCAATTCGCATGTGCAGTAAGTTCATATTCACGCACGCAGGCGTCCTTTTATCTTGGCTCACATCTCGCCGCTAGTATCGCAGAGCCAACACCCCTGTCGTCGAAACATGGCCTCAGATGGTACTTGTGCGTGACCATGTCCTCCTTTGCGTGGCTGCCCTCCGCCCCCGGAGCACATGGCTTCCTGCATATGGACGTCGACAGGAAGGTGAAGAACGCCGACGGTAGCGACGCCAACACTATCGAGGATCCGTTACTCCCCCTCTTCGTTGGCATCATAGCCGGCTCTCCAGAGGTCCTCCAATACTACGGGATGTACCGCCTCAGTAAAGTGAAAACGCTCAGCATAGAAGAATGGGAAGCGCTACCGTCAAGCGTGAGTGTGGACAGATGCTGCTATGCATGTGACGTACTCATATGTCCTGACATGCAGGCAAGAACAAACATCGTAGAGAGGAGGTTGCGACAGATGGAGCGGGAATCAAGGAACGCAAAGAGGACTACCTTTTGCCGGTCGGAGATCCGGGCCAGGTTCGCCAGCGGGGAGTACCACACTCCGTGCAATCGTCTGCAGTGCGTGCAGTTCGACGCAAGTTTCTATAGGGACCTGGTTGAGGCGCATACGAAAGAGGCTGAGGAAGATGATGAAGCGCACTCCGTGGAGCAGCAGGTGCTATCGTCGGCTTCCAACAAAAGGCGCAGGGTCTCCAGTCGTGCTGGTACGAAGTAAAATCCCTGAGTCGCCCTCGTTCCATCGCGTCTCTGCCGTCAGCTATGCGTTCCACGTACTCACAATCGCCTTTCTCTTACATCAGCTATATATCCCAGTGTTACGGGCATGCTTGACCCGAACTGGGTCAAATTCATGGAATCTCGATTTCAATGCTGTACTATCATATTCAACCTAGTCGATTGAGTCTCTATCGAGGCGTCGAAGTACTATGTAGGTGGCTTTCCCGCGCAACTTCGTCGCCAGGGCATTTTGGGCAGTCGCTGCCTCGCCTCACGAAAAATCGTGATCTTACCTAACTAGTAGTGGAGGTACGTGCACCCCACAAGTGACATATGGTGCGCATGATTGACCTGACCTCAATTACATGACAGGAACTTGTTGATACGTTTGAGGGTTTTCGAATCGGATCATGCCTGGTTGAACATCATGACGGCCCCTCCCGCCGTTAGGCACATTTCAGAATGCCAATATCCGGTTACACGTTGGCAACCGTCCGCATTTATATTAAAGCAGCTGTCGCTGTGCGGCGAGCCGAAGCCTCAGCTATGTAAGTACAGCAATGTCCGCTGGTCTTCTGTTCGTCGTGATGCTGATACGCCGTGTTCAGGCTTCCTAGACACGCTCGATAACATTCCCATGCTCTTCGACATTCAATCATCAAGGCTCATCGTTCTACCTGAAGGGGTCTGCTTTATCGGACGTCAAGGCATGTTCAACCGGACTCTCTGCATGCGGAGTGCGTGTTTGTTCGCTCACGCATGTCTGAAACGTGTCGATGGTCCAAAGCTTATTCACACCGCGTACATATTGCAGTCGATTTCGTCGCTTCCGAGGGCGATAACCCAGAGTACTACCCCCGTCGATCCTGGTCAGCAGATGTCGCTGAAGGTGATAGCTGCCCAAGTGTCGGGCCTTCATCGGCTCCTTGTCGCCCATCACGACGAGATCGTGGAGAGCAACCTGCGTTTGGTGGTGAGCTGTAGTTCCTATCTTTCTGCGTGTTGTTGCTCCCATCCTGCATCGGCTGACTCAGAGCACATCGCAGGACGTTTTCATCCACCCGGAGCTCCTAGTATCCCTAGTCTCCATTTTACAAGCCCTCGTGGCGGACGGTACACACCTCCAAGGCCTCATCCGGGAAGCCAGCGTACGTGACTATGGTCTAGGGTCTTCATCGATTGCTAATGGAAGCTTGGATGGCTCAGTATGGCGTACTGACACGGTTTGCGGAGGGCTATGCGAAACAAGGTGTTGAGAACTTCAAAGCGGTCGTCCAAGACGGAATCCACATGCACACCAATCCCGACCAGGCTAAACAAGTAAATCATCATATGCGAACTCTAGCCTAGTGACCGGCCCTGACTGATTCGACGCACAGTTGTTCTCGACGAGTAGCAAGTTCAACATGCAGATTTTCAAGAGCCTGTCTGAACTCTTCGCCCTCAATGTCTCCCTGGTCAAGGAGCATCAGATTGACCATTCGTCGGTGCTGTGTCACGATTATCACCCCTGCCGCGTTGCCAGAGAACTGATGGTCTCATAGCTGGCAATGTTCACCCCCGCCTTCATCAGTCAAATGGTTACTTGTCTTCAGCAGGTCCTGGCATCTTGTATGGAACGTGACTCGGACTCGGACGACGTCTCCCACGATACGATGGTGCGTTCTTGCGTCTCAATCGGTTAGTTTGTCGGCCATGCATTGGTGCTAATCTGTCTATAGCATGCAGGTGACGCATCTACGGGTGTCAAGCTCGCAAGGGAGGTCGACCAGCGAGGTGACGCGGCACAGCTTGGATCGTTACGCCAGCTGCAATCTGCCTTGGCGCACGAAAAGGGTATGCGTTCCGCATGCGAGTCGAAGGCAAGTGACGAGAGCATCTCTGTATATCGACCATATCGTCATAGTGCTCAGATTCAGGCCAAAGAAGCTGAGATACGGATGCTCTTGCAAGAACGGAAGGATCTCGATAAGCAGCACCTGCAACAGATCAACGAGCAGCGCCAAAAGACGGCCATGGCGAGAGCGCAGGTTAGCTTTTAGGCATCACGTTCCATCATCTGGCAACTGAACTGCGTTCGTCGTCTACTAGTATCAAGAGGCTTTGCTTGAGGCGAGCCAGTGGAAAGCGATGATGGAAGACATGACTCCGTCGGTGCGTGTAGTCGTGGGAGTACATTCTGATTGGAACATGACGATAATTCTCTTCCTTGCAGGCCGCAACATTTTACGGACCGCATCGCAGTCGTCTTTCCACGGCATCCAGCTCTACGCTCCGCACTCAGCAGGCAGGTGACGAGTTACCCTCTGCCTCCACGAAGTACGTATGTGAGGCCAAGAGTTGTCAATGCTTCCATTGACTACTTACCATAGAACTGCTACGCACATGTCGGGCGAGAAACGCAAGTTCACCGGTGTTGAAATATCGATAGGTCGTGGACAGCCGATCAAGAAGCCGCGGATGGACAGGATGTTGAACATCCGCGCACACTGTTCTCGCATTCCTCTTCCTCGATCGATGGACAGGATTCCCCAGGTTAATGTCGCTATCTTCTCCGGCGACAAGCTTCCCACCATCTTCACGGGGGAGGGACTCCGAACTATTCTGGGAGGCAATCCTAAAAACCACTATGTCACGTAAGATATCAGTCCATTGTTTGATGTCTTCACTAACCGCTGCAATAGCGTCGGTCCCAGTGCCACTGCTCTTGCCAAGGAACTGCAAATTAGAACGTACCTTCTCCTCGACGCAGAACAGCACCCATGGCTCCCTACTGGCACCGGGAAGCATAGGTACTGCTTCATCTCCTCCAGTACGAACAGCTCTTTGGCACTGGCAACCGAGCCATTTTCGTTGGAGTTGATCGCACATCAGGCTTCAACTACGTCGGGAAGTACCGGGCGCAACGGGTCGGCGAGCTATCGGTGAAAGAGTGGGCCGCGCTCCCGGAAAGAGTGGGTAACTTCACACTGCTTCGTCTGTCCTGACCTGACAAATCGTGTGTTCTAGTTTCACGAGCTTTACGGGAAAAAGCTCAAGGCTATGGGCCACAGCGACCATACCATAGAAGAGCTGATCGACCTCTGCAACGTCGGTACACTTCATGTTCCATGCATTCGGCTCGAGTGCATCGAGTTCGATCCAGGGTGCTATGAGAGACTCTCAGACGCTCACCACACCGTGACGGCTCAAGGGGCTGCCGGTGGGTGCTGCGCGAAGCGTCAGAAGAAGTCTTCGCGGTGCGACCGCCGATATGACTCGGATATCGAGACGATTGAGAGCGAGGACGATTGAGTAGACGGACTAGTACTCCAGGAGCTATGTGTACGAACTCGAATGGTTACAAACTTATCTCGATGCCTCTGGCGCCCCGTGCCCTGGTTTCGTTAAGCGCCTGTCCCAGCATGAGTCCGACGTCGACGTTCTGGTACTACGGAAGGAGGTTCCGACATCGTTGAGTATGCAGCGAAGTAGCACAGACAGGAGCGATTGTCATGCGGATCGCCCCGCCCAGGTGGACATCGAGCTTAAGCTTTGGACGTCTGAATCTCTGCGTTCGTCACGGTATACAGGCTGCCAGATCTTCAGATCCGGATGTCATCCTCATCACATAACGAGTCCTCTGAGTCGACTCTGCTACTCTTGCTTCCGACCATCATCTTGTACCTCCCTCTTGATAGCGACCCTGTCTTTCGCCGTTTGGTGCGCAGCCAGACGGCCCGAGTAGGGCTCCATGTAAGTGCCCAAACCTCTCCGAGGGTGATGGTCGGGTCACACCTCTCGCGCATCCGTCCTTACGCGTACAACATGCAGATCCTCCATGCCCCCGTCGGTCGTCCAAATGGATCCTTCGTCCACAATGGAACCCGCCCTTCGCGTCGTCGATCAATTGCGTAGGACATTGCGATTTGCTGCGCAATACTTTGCTGAGCAAGAGCCTGTCTTGCCGGAGGTGGGCTTCTTCTTCCCAGGTGGTTGTACGCATTCGCTGTTGCATACTCACAGCCGGGCTGCCGCACCAGAATGTTTTCATACGTTCAGGCATCATACAAGATATAGCGGCAACTCTAGCAGATGTGACAGCGGATGCTGCGACGCTTCAGAAGAGCGCCCATGATGCCCAAGACGTGAGTCTTGAACAACCCTTTATTCAGTTTGGCTGCGAACGACGGCGCGCCCCTCAGGACACGATGTTCGACGTTGAGGACTTCCGGAGCAAGCACGACAAACATGTGCAAGCAATAGTTGAAGACCTGCTAACGGTCAAACCCGCGGTACAGAGGACGACTCCGTCAAGCAGACAGAGGTCGGCAGAAACACTTCGTGGCGCCGGCTTTGCGGACGCTCATAGGTTCTCTCTGTTTGGACTCTTAGCTCGTCACCGCGACCGCACAGTTCGCGCTCGACCTGGTGGAGAGCGCTTCCCAAATGATCGACCACAACATGGCAAGGATCAAGTACCAGGTGCCGGATTCTCCCCTCGGCGGCGTATGTATCTCCGTCACTCCGTCCGTCTTGCTATGCGCTGAAGAACTCTCACACAGTTGAACATGAACAGCCCAGATTTCCTCCGGAAGCTCGTCATGCATGTACGTCAGACGTTGAAGGCGTATATCGTACAAGATGAGCTGTACAAGGAGGCGGTACGACACCGTTATGGGTTTAAGATCACTCACGGAGCTTACTCTCATCCGGGCAGTCTGTGTATGTGAAGCAGCTAACAGCACAGATCACGGAAATCGAGGACGCTTCCTCGACCAAGATTGCAGAATTACAGAAAGAGCTCGCAGATTCTCAAGACGAGAACGGAAAGCTCCGAGGCGAGCGCGACCAGCTACGTGTCGAGAGTGAACAGCTCCGCGTCGAGAAAGGACAGCTTTGTTTCGAGAAAGAACAGCTTTGTTTCGAGAACAAATTGCTCCTAGCTGAGCAAGAAGTGGTGAGCAGTGTGGAAGGCCTCTTCACGTCGGAAATGGATCGCATGGAAGCCGAGCATGCTGGCAAGATGGCGACGTCTCAGGCCGTCATAGATAACTTGACCGCCGACATCAACAGTCAACGAGCGGCGCATGTAACCATGGTATGAAGGCATGTTTTTGAGCACTCTGCAAACATATACTGATTTGGTACTGTCCCTTGTTGATTACCAGTCTTCTGAGCTGGAAGGATCGGACAAACGAACAAGTCACGGGGAGGAAAAGGAGCGAGAAAGGCTTCTATCCTTGGTATGTTATTCGCCCCGGACTCGGTCAGACAGCTGTTCGCTGCCACTAACGCCAACCCGTATAGAACCGTAGTCTCGAGCGACAGATAGAAGAGCTCAAACGCAAAGTCCAGGAACAAGGCGGCGAGATCAGGGTATAGTTCAAACTTCCATAGTACTACCTCAAGCACTAACGGTTGAGACGATCCCGTTATACGCAGATATCGAGGAAGCATCAAGACGCCAATGTGCAAACGCCATCAGTCATACGGTTTCCAGCAGCGCGAAAGTCCGTGTCAGAGTATGTAACCATGTAAGAACTAACCCACCACCAAACGTGCCGTTCTGCGCACTTTTCAGGGACTCTGCCGCGCTCAGGTCGAAACGGAGTCACTCTCGCATGGAGGAGGGAGGCGCCCCGACCGCAACCGGCTCTAGTATCGCGAACTCTGGTCCTGCATGCGGTACAGGAGCGATTCCGGAGCATCTCGCCGCTCAGATAGCTGTACTACCTGCCGTCACAATCGTCCTTCCATCAGCCGACCGTGGTGCTGCAGTCTTCAAGTTCACCCGTAACCTCCTCCAGTCCATATTAGGAGGGAACAGGAAACAGTTGGTCTCACGGTAAGCAGACTCACAAGTTCAACCTATTCGGTCGCACATCCTCATGGGACTGGCAGCCTCGAGAAGGAGCGAACTCCCTTGGCGTCGCAGTACAACATTCAGTACTACCTATGCGCTTCTCGGTCACGCTATGCGTGGCTTCCCTCGGCTCCCCGACAACATGGCTTCCTGCCGTATGAGTCGGACCTCGATGCTTTCGCCGGTCGTACCAGTGAAATCGACGACTCCGCGACGCTCGACGAGACGGGTACGGCATGCCATCTGTTCGTTGGCAACGGAAACGAGACCGACATTTTCGAATTCGAGTACTATGGCTTATACCGCGTCACCAGCCAGGATCCTTTGACGAAGGAGGACTGGGCCCTGTTGCCTGTAAATGTGAGTAACAACGCTCCATTTGCGCATCATGCCACCAAACCTCAGATGATCTTTGTCAATCGCACAGGCTCAGACACGTTGCATAGACAAGAAAATTCAACAGCTCAAGGGGAACATACCGGCACCAGGCAGAGTCCGTATCCGGTCGCAGTACACCAGCGGTGAACTTCGTGTTCCATGCGCCCGGCTTCAGTGCATCGCGTTCGATGTCGCCTTCTACAAGAGACTCGTCGAAGCCAGCGCCGAGTATCGTGAGCCTCTGAGGTCGGCCGGGTTGACTCCTGGCCAGCAGCTCTCTGAGCCGAGCCGGGCCTCGAAGAGACGGAGGGTATCTGACTTGGCAGGTGGGCCCGCTCCGAGTCCACAGATTCGGTGGCTGCCGCCTCGTAAACCTGACAGCGACTTCGAGGATATGTATGCCTAGGACAGACGTCGAACATCATGCACACGGCTTCCGGTCACAGCGCGTTGCCATTTGGTTGAAACCGGCGGATGCTTTGGAGTGACAGGTAAAATCTACGTCTGCAGTGAAGTGGCAATGATACGACGGCGGAGAAGGCACCGTTTCTGCAGCTTCTGCGAGGGCATTACGACATTGGAACTACAAGCTCTGTCCTATCGGCGCAGCTTCCGTACCGACGTAAGCGTTTGTATAGACGGTCATTGGACGTGTGATATCTTCGTATGCAGCTCATGCCTCGGTCACATGTCGATGACACCCGGACCGCGACGCTTTCATGTCGTCGTTTGGCCGGGGTGCATCTTCGCTGCAAACCGATGACCCTCAACGGCGAATACAAGTACATGGACGATCGCCCCATGACAGTCTTCCCCAGCTCCTGCCACAGTCCAGCTCGACCATGCACCTATCCACCTTCCCGTTCATCTTCGGGCTCCTGCAAGTGGCTGGCGTCGCGGCGCGCATCGACAGACATGCCGTCGTGTCGCGTTACAATCCCGTCCGCACAGCGTCCAGCAACAGCACACCCATGCAAGTCGGGAACGGGCACTTCGCGTTTGGCGCTGACGTCACCGGCCTGCAGACCTTCCTCCCGTTCGCTATCATGTCGGACTGGGGGTGGAAGAACGATTCCCTGCCCGACGGTATGACGGAAGCGGACATCGACGCCTACCGCGGCGCCGTGTGGGATGGCGTCCAGTACAACTTCGGGGGGCCTCAGCCGATGCAGCAATGGCTTGTCTCCAATCCCAACCGCGTAAACTTGGGCCGCGTGGGCCTGCTGTTCCTTGACAAGAGTAACGGCACGGCGAACGTGACCGAGGACGATCTCGCGGGGACACGACAGGAACTGGACTTGTGGACCGGGACGATGACGAGTACCTTCCAATGGCAAGGCGAGCATGTCGAGGTACAGACCGTCGCCGCCCAGAGCAGCGACACCATCGGCGTCAAGGTCACCTCTTCGCTCGTCGCCACAGGCCAGCTCGGTCTCTTCCTCGACTTCCCTTGGAACGACGGCAAGTCGGAGTTTGAGGCGCCCTTTGTCGGCCTGTGGAACGCGACGAGCAACCATACGACCGCTCTCAGCACGGGAGCGGGCCTCGGCGACAACGTCCGCGCGGCGGTCGCGCATACGCTTGGAACCACCGCCTTCTTCACGTTCGTCGGCGGGAACAACTTCTCCATCGCACGGGCCTCGGCCGACGACCATCGTTACACCATCGTACCGACCCGCACGGGGCAGAGCTTCTCGGTCTCGATCGCGTACGCTCCTGGCCAGGTCAAGTCGTTGCCGACCGTGGAGGCTGTAGAGGACGAATCGCAGCATACGTGGCAGGAGTACTGGTCCGAGAATGGGTTTGTCGATGTCGTGACCGGATCCAGCGATTCCCGCGCAGACGAGCTTCAGAGGCGTATCATCCTCTCTCAGTACCTGCTGCGTGTGAACGAGGCCGGCAATACCCCGCCACAAGAGGTGAGCGTATGTGGCACTTTGGTCCAGAAGAGCCATACTGACGGTGGGATGTCAGTCTGGACTCGTGAACAACGGTTGGGTCAGTACACGTACCAGTTCATGTCCTTGAGCCGCCTCTCATGACATTTCTTCAGTACGGCAAGTTCCACATGGAGATGTTCTTCTGGCACAGCGCGCATTGGGCTCTCTGGAACAACTGGGACCTTCTCAACCGTGCCAGCGGCGTGTACTCGCGTTTCTTACCCACATCCATCATACGCGCACAAGTGCAGGAGCACTACTCCGCAGGCGCAAGGTGGTCTAAAATGACCGACCCCTCCGGCCGCTCCGCGCCTGGAGAGATCAACGAGCTCCTCATCTGGCAGCAGCCACATTCACTTGTCTTCGCCGAGTACGAGTATCGTGCTACTCGCTCGCGCGCCTACGCTCGCAAAATGGCGCGACGTCGTCCGTGCAGGGGCCGACTGGATGGCGGTGTTCGCGAAACGCAACGCGAGCACGGGCTTCTTCGACCTCGGGCCGCCGATGTACGTCGTCAGCGAAGATACGAGCCCGAACGCGACGCGGAACCCGGCGTTCGAACTGTCCTACTGGCGCTTCGGCCTCGACCACGCGAGTACGTGGATGACGCGTCTCGGAGAGGAGGTGCCGGAGGCCTGGACGGAAGTCAAGGAGAATCTGGCGCCGCTGCCTATGGAGGGCGGGCTGTACGCCGTGTACGAGGGCATCCCGAGCGACTTTTGGGACACTCCGACGTTCACGAACGACCATCCGGCGCTCGTCGGCCTCCATGGATGGCTTCCGCAGACGGCGAACGTCAGCCTCGACATCGCGAAGGCGACCGCAGAGAAGGTCTGGACGAGTTGGAACATCAGTAACTGCTGGGGGTAAGTGGATTTCTCGTACTGAGCTGGGTGTCACATCTTCGTGCGGGGCCACTCGACGTCGCATCATGCCCGCTTGCACCAAGATGTATGGGTTGCAACTTGAGAACGTCTGAGCACCCGGGAAGTCTGCTCCGGATGGAGGACGCAGTCCTGCGGAAACTCAGCGTTCTGTGACAAAGCAGCGATTCGATTGGTACGCCG
This sequence comes from Cerioporus squamosus, assembly GCA_022592435.1. Classification (NCBI taxonomy): domain Eukaryota; kingdom Fungi; phylum Basidiomycota; class Agaricomycetes; order Polyporales; family Polyporaceae; genus Cerioporus; species Cerioporus squamosus. The sequence continues at coordinate 41,546 of JABYQS010000054.1, forward strand.
AGTGGTCGGAGGAGAGCTAAGCCCACGCTTATGCATCTCGTCTATGTCAACTACACCGGAGTTGGACAGGCGGAATGAAGAGCCTGCGCAATCTTGTTCCGCATTGCGCAGGCTCTTCAAGTCCGCTGTGGTATGGATGAACCGTCTACACGGACAGGTGGTCATAAGCCTAAGACACCTACTGACCGCGACAATCGTATCCGCAGGTGGGACTTCCCGATGCTGGCCATGTCCGCAGGGCGCAACGGCGAGACGGAGAAGGCGATGGAGTGGCTGCTGCATCCCCTGTTTGAGTTTGACGATGTCGGGATGCCCATTGGCGGTGTGAGGGTTCCGACGCCGTACTTCCCCGGATCGGGAGCATTGCTTTACGCAGTGGCGATGCTGGCTGAGGGTTGGGACGGGAGTAGCGGCGTGGCCCCCGGGTTTCCGCAGACCGGATGGCGAGTGCGCACGGAGGGAATCAGCAAGGCCATGTAGTTGTAAGCGTCCTCGAGGTGCGTCTGTGGGATACGGAGTCATGTAGTACTAGTGCCGTTCTGCGGATTGTATGTTAGGCAGATATATGGTCAAAGCAGTATCCTCACACATGGACGCGGACCCTCTGCCCAGCCGATGCTTCCCATGGTGTTCAAGGGGCAGATGCAGTGTGAGCGGTGAGTCGGACGCATGTCGGACGACATAGGGTTCGTCCGCTACGCGTTCGAAGTTGTTGGTGACAAGGTCAGATGACGACCAAGGCCGTGCGTCCGATTCCGAGGCTGATAAGGCAAATAGTTAGTTTCGCAATGACGGCTTAACCTTTGCGGAGTAAGTCCGGAAAGGCGCGCGGGTATCGGAGAAGCATGGAGAAGCGTAGAGAACTAAGCTGTCGAAAGAAATGTTTATTTGATTTGGACTGTGCCTGGCGTAACGCCGGTTGTTGTACTGCGTCCACCTTCGATCTCCACCACCACCAACCACTGCTGCTGCTATCATCTGCCATGGCTACTCACGTTCAAGAACCCTCAAGCCGTCAGTCTTTCCCTTTCCTCACCACCACCACCTCCTCCTCACCTCCTCGCACAGACGCACCCGCCATGAACGGAACGCCCTCGCCGGCCGAGCTACGACACATCACGTCCGCGACAAACCTCGCCCCCAGCCCCTCGCGCGAGCGCAAACTCTCAAATCGCAATTCACAACTCCTCCGGACCCATCGCCTGGGCTCACGGTCGCCGGCATCCATCCCCTCGTCCCCCACATCAGTGTACGTGACGAGTCTGTTGAGGGCCCCAGTCGCGATCTGCTCACTTTTGCCTACCGTAGTCATTCATCGTCTTCCGCGATCTTTGAACGCGACATCGAGCCCATCGCATCCCCTCTGCCGCTCACCGCGGACCCCCACCACATGCCCCGCGCAAAGTACACCGAAGAACTTGAACGCTCCGTGCCTTCCGTGCTGGATAGTGCCGCAGCGGTCCTGACCTCAACCGGACCTGACGAAGACGATCTCGATGCAATATCGATAGTTACGCCTGCACGAGTCGAGCCAGGTTATCAGAGCGGATTCACCAGTCCCATATCGCGACTAAGTAGTCGGAGCCCCAGTCCGTCTGGGAACAGGCGGAGTCTACTTTTCAGTAATTCCCTGCCTGGTTCCCCTCCCAAACCTGCTCAGGGATCTCCTCCGATCCGTCCCACCGTGCAGACAAGTCCTGTCCCCTTTGCACCTCTCGCACCTTCCGCATCTGCGCCCGCCCCCTCTTCGACGGTGACGCCCACACCCACTTCCGCCTATTACTCTGCTTCTTCAAGTGCCCCACCGTCCGAGTTTGATTCGAACTCTTCGTCGCCCACGACCGCCACACACACCGAACACCCACTGCACTCGCTCCCCCAGCAGCCCCAGCAACTGACGTCAATCACGATTCCGGCGCCTTTCCCATCCCTTCCCCCTTCACCCAAGAACGTCACCAAACGGCTGTCCTTCATCTCCTACATGGACCTGTTGTCTTCAACACCAGCTTCGGCAATCCCGTTGTCAACGCTCACGTCTGCCGCTGTCGTCTCCGAGCCTCCGCCACACATCACCAGTGTGATCGGCGTCCCGCAGGCTCAGTACGCGGCGAGCTCGAGCGGGGGCAGCGTCCACGGTGCGCCAACCTACCTCCTCGAGCGCGATGGGGTGATGGGCGTAGCGGATGACGTCGGCGGCGAGTGGGAACGCGAAGGCCTAGGCAAGGGCTTGGAGGAGCGACTCGAGGGTCTCAAGGCTGCTGCTGTCCCGTCCAAGGCCTAGTGCGCGCGTGGATAACTCCTCGTGATGCAGGCTCGCAGCGACGCTGGTCATCCGAGACGACTCGCCTCAATCCCCCGATGATCGACGATCGAAGATGAAATGCAATGAAGTCATGGTCTAATGCGCGTATGCACCTCCCCCAATATTGGTTGAATTCGATTCCCGTGCTACATCCTGGTTCTCCCGTCCTCGGTTTCTTGTTCATGCTCAAGTTTCGTTTTGCCGAGTTGGACCGTTCAGATCCCTATGCTACACCCCGCGCCCTAATTGTTCTCTTCAATCCAAAGCCTACTGTTATTGATTTGTATTCCATGACCCGCTTCATTCAACTTCTCTTTTCATTCCTCCCGCTTCCTCGCCTCCTGGAGGCACCGTTATTCTCTTCCAGTTCTGATCCCATCTCTCGGCCACCTCAAATTCAACTGCGGTGTGCCTTCACGACCCCTCCATCCTTGCGATCCTGTTCATCAGGTTGCGGGAGGTTCTGACGAAACTCGAACGGCCCTCGCTTTATTTATGACTTTCACTTCACCTCTGCAACATTATCTGTACAACTAATCCACCCCGACGTCCATCCCGCAATAACTCCTCTTACGTGCTCAACGGGCTGTTTTACTCCTTCGCCGACCTCGCTATACGTACCGTATCATACTACTACACAAACCACCTGAAGCTCAACATCACCGCGCGTACGCCTTGTCGACGCGCTGGTCTCGACTCTCCACTAACAAACCATACATATCCATGCGTCCTCTCCCGGCGCGTGTACTTGACAATCTCTCCCTATGCTGCCCTCTATATCTCTCTTGATCAATGTATGTCGTACGTAGCAGTACATTCTGTGTTCCTCTTGTCTCGCGTACCAATGTACATGTATATAGGGCTCGTAGCGTCGTGTCTTGCGCGCGCAAGTGGTGGCAAAGCAATGAAATGGATTCGGAATTGCAACGTATACGCTACTGTAAGTGGTAGTACAGTACAGGACATTCGCCATCGCGGTGACGCAATCGGGCGTGCCCCTGGTCGTGTTAGGTCTTCCAGCAGTATCCCCGAGCCCACCGGAGACAACGTATTGGCACGCACGCTGTCGCTGCACTCAGGGGCGAGAACAGCATTAACGAGGAGGGCTGGAATCTTCGAGTGTTGAGAGCGGAGGAAGAGTAATGACGTAGTGCTGACAGCGTTGCGATCCCACCGGGTGGGTGAGCGTCACCGCTGGGCAAGTCTTCTTGCGTCAGACCCAGGTGCGATGTGCTTTGGAGGACGGATGGCGATGCGATCCATTGAGGATGCGATGCGTTGAGGACGAGTCACGACGGCAGCGGTCATGCCTTGCCGTCATTGCCAATGACGGGGATGTACGGGGCCTAAGGAAGGCGATGTCTCCGACGGGACCAGGGACGGCGGATGGCGAAATCGGAGCCGGAGAAGGTATACTGGCCGGATGGTCCGTGTGACCGGAGGCTATGAGGGTCGGAGCTAGATGCTTGCAAGTTGCAGAACCGACGTCACAGAGTCTGAGGTGTCAGAAGGCCGATTCGAGAGGCGAGGTCGAAGGAAGTGCCCAAGTCAAGTCGAAGAGCTCGAGATGGCAGGTAGTAGTCCTAGACTCCTAGGGGGCCACGACGCCAGTGAGCTGCGGCAGCCGATACAGTACTCTCTGCCGTTGGCCCGGCTCAGTCGATGTTGTGTGGACGAAGTTGGTCTTGTGTTTCCGTTCGTACTTTGAGTGGGCCCGAACACTTGAAAGCTTGGACCTCCGGACCGAGGCAGTCGATGCACGACGTCGACGCCGACGTCCTTGCGTCCACTTCACGCAATGTGGTGAAAGAAAGCAAGAACGTTCGAAGTCCCTGCTTGGGTGAGGCCGCTCTGCACCACCGTGCTATCGTGAGTGCGGGCTGATTGCAAGGCATGGACTCACCTATGCACTGCTTCGATGCGATCGGGAGTCTGAAGAGGAGTGCAGCGGCGCATCCAAGACGGGCTGTAGGTGCTAGGCATGCACCATCATGACCGCATGCAGTATGGGCGGAACGCCGCGAGCGCAATCGACGGCAACGACAGCGTCTCATGTAGGCATGCCTGGAAAGTGGAGAAAGCCGCACAGTATCCGGGCTAACACCGCACCCGCTGGCAGCTGCGCGCGCTGAACAGGTCCCAGGAAGGTCGCCTGGCGAGTCACGGAATGCCCTGTGGGGGAATCCGTCTTGGAACTGGGAAACCCGTCAGCGTGGTTCACGCGCCCAGATCGACATCCTGAGATAGAAGTGCTTACCGTGTGCGTGGACCTGGTCGTCGGTGGGAAACCTCGGATATACGCGCGAGAGGACTGGCGGGCTGTATCCCCGCACTGGCAGGAGGCGACGTTGATGTGCGCTTAAGGCCAGTACTGTCTTTGAGGGCTGGTGTGTGCGCTGACCATGACATCCGATGGCACATGCCGTGTATGATGAGCGCGGTGCCGGCGCGAGGGGTGGTATGCATCAATTGCATGGTCGGCCCCAAAGGGAGGGCGCGGGCGAGCCGTGGGGCACCGGCGGCCTGGGAACGCGGTGCTTGCTTGAGAGTCGCGATGGGAAGCAGGAAGCAGAGGGTCGTAGGCTTCGCTTCCCAGTGGCGGCCGTAGAAGAGAAGGACCGTATGGACGGAAGAGCGATACGTACAACGACGCCGATATGGACTGGCCTTTGCACCGTTCGATCGCTGGCGGGGACGCCATTGCTCGTCCGGCGGGTCATATCTCGTACAAAGCTATGAAGATAGGCGGGCATGAGCGCGTTATTCAGTACGGTGTGCAAGGACGTACCGGAGACAGGAGTGTTTGCCCGGTGGTCGGTGTAAGAGCTAGTTAGCCGCTGCTGGCCTTCTCAGCGAATCTCAGAGGGGCGCCAAGGAGTACGGTGTCCTGCGAGGACGAGAGAAAGATGAGAATGCCCCATGTCCGAGTCGCTCTCTTTACTGGGCAATGTGGAGTGAGACCTTTGCGATCTCTGATGGTTGCATGCAGCCCAAGGAAGTACCTCGGCAGCTTTTCCAGCCTTGTAGGACGCTGAATTATGTGCGAGCGCTTCGTTATGGATGATGGCGGCGGCGAAGACACTGTGGCGGCATCAGAGCGTCACGATATGTCGGACTCGGAGGCGGCACGTACTCACCGGGGTCAACTAGCTAGCTATGAGTACTAGTAGAGCCTCACGGAGGGTGTGAGGTCTGTGGACGTGTGTCAGGTTGATGCGCGCTGCACGGATGTCGGACGACAGTAGCAGTTCAAGTGTACTGCCAACGCGGCCCGCGCGGGGTTGGTCGAGGAGAAACGAGCGCGACACGAAGGTTCGGCTGGAGGAGTCTGGAGCTTATCTTGCGAATGGGCGAGTTCGAGCTGGCGAGCACAAGGCGAAGGGCGTCTGGCGGTCGAGGCTCGTGGACGTTCGGCCGTTCTCGTACGGAGCGCATGGTCCTCCGAAGTTTATGGCTGTCATCTGAGACTCACAGGTTGAACGCGGACGATCCGGGCGGTGCGTGGGGTGCGAGTCTCGAGAGGTCCCACCAGGCCGGGATTACGCTGGTGGCTGGCCTTGGCTGCAACGCTCGTCCTGAGCGGCAGGCGCCTTGCCTGGGAGGACAAGCTCGAGGTTCGAGGTTCGCCGCACGCCGAGCGTTGAGTACAGCAATCGGACAGTTGAGTTAGGGGCGTGCTCAGGCTGGCTGGACGACAACTTTCAGGCGCAAAGCCGGGGACACGGGGGAGGAGGAGGGCGAGGCGGCGCGGGGATGGACACCGCTGGGCGCCAGGCAGGCCCAAGTCCCACGGCGGGAAACGATCCCTCGCTCGGAAAGGCTGCCGCTGCCAGGTCCAGGACCGCTACCTTCATTCCTTCCACCCCGTCCTCACCCAGTCCTCGACGTCCCGTCGTCGACTCTCCCCGCCCCGCCGCCCCAATGTCCGACCCGTGGCCATCGTCCTCCGACGCGCCCGACCACAACCAGCAGCGCTCGGGCGCATCAACCCCAGAGGACTATCCGCCTCGCACGCCCCGCACCTCCACCTTCGAGTCGCCCCTGCTCTCCCCGGAGGCGCGAGAGCAGTCGTTCCCGAAGGGCCAGACAACACGCGCATCCACGTTGAGTAACGGCTTTGTCTCTTCTCCCCTCAACCCCAACTCCCCCGTCGGCATCCGTTCACGACCAGCCTCCCGAGGGAGCACATACTTCAATCGCATCGCATCCGAGGATGCACAGGCCCTTACCTCCCAGTACGGCTCTCTCGGGGGCAATCGCGGCTCCATGGTTCTTTACCGGCTCGCGGCCGACGGAGAGAGCGACAACCTTGTCCCCCCAAAGGCCTTCTCCAGCCATAACCGCGACTCCATCGTCTCTTCCTCGGGAGACTCCGTCTTCTCCATATCCTCCGACTCCAGATTTCCCGCAGGTCAAAGCGGCGTCCTCGGACGCGGCCTCGTCGCGTACGCGTACGACCCTGAAATCGAGAAGGACCTGCCAGACGACGATGACGACTTTCTCCACCGTCCAGAGTACGGCCACGATCGACACTCGTACTGGTCATGGCGTGGAATCCTCAACATTGGCGTGCTCATCATCCTCATTGCCGCTCTCCTGACCCTCTTCATCTGCTACCCTCTCGTCGACTTCTTCCGGAACGAGGCGCGGAATCTGGCGATCACTGCGAATACCCAGATCAACTCTACAGGGCAGGCGGCACCGGTAGCAGAGTGAGTGCGATTGGTGCTCTTATTTGACTGCTCCTGATGGTCGTTTTGTCTCTCCTCCTAGGGCGTTCGCAATGCCCCAGCTCGTAGACCCCGACACTCCCGATTCTGCCAAGACACGGACAGGTTTCGATGGAGAGCAGTACGATCTTGTGTTCTCAGACGAGTTTAACGTCGACGGGCGGACATTCTACCCTGGTGATGACCCATTCTGGGAGGCAGCCGACCTGTGGTATGGCTCGACAAACGATCTGGAATGGTATGACCCCAAGCAGGTGTACACCCAGAACGGTGCGCTGCAGATCGTCATGGACTCGGTGACCGACATCACCACGAACCACGGATTGCAGTACCGGAGCGGCATGCTGCAGAGCTGGAACAAGTTCTGTTTCACCAGCGGTTACATCGAGGTCGCTATGACGCTTCCGGGTCCAGACTCGAATACACAGGGTTACGTGAGTATTGGTGCCGTTCTTTGGCGTCTGCTATGCTGACGCTCTCACAGTGGCCCGGAGCGTGGACGATGGGTAACCTTGGTAGGCCAGGTTACAGGGCCACGACGGATGGGACTTGGCCATACTCGTAAGTCAATGTCTCCCTCCACATGCGCTACTAACCTCATCTGGCCGACAGGTATGACTCTTGTGACGTCGGCACATTTCCCAACCAAACGCTCGCCGACGGCTCAGGGCCCCTTGCCGCACTGCACTCCGATGCGTCTAGGTCGAAGTACAACTTCGAGCTTTCATGGCTACCTGGCCAGCGTCTATCGTGCGTTCCTTTCCCGCAAACTTCTGACCTTCACATCTGACGATCTGTGATGCAAGGTCCTGCACGTGCCCCGGTCAGGACCATCCTGGACCGGACGTCACCAAGGGCCGCGGAGTGCCTGAGATCGATATCCTTGAGGCCGAGAGGAACAAGACGGACGGTGCCGTAGGACAGGTTGTATCACAGTCGGCACAGTTCGCGCCGTTCACGCACGACTATCTGTACAACAACGACACAACGGATGCGTGGGAGATCTTCGACCCGAGCATCTCCCGGCCCAACGACTATAGGGGCTCTGCGATGTAAGCTCACCGAACGCTATCCGAAATCGAGGCATGCTGAACGCGATGACAATAGCCAGCAAGCCGTCTCTGCGCTGACCAACCTCCCGGACAACATGTTCCAGGGTTCAGGCGCGGTGTTCACCCCGTTGGGCTTCGAGTACTGGGCGAACCCCAGTAACCGTGACGAGGGCTTCATTACCTGGCAGGTCAACGGCAAGCAGACCGTGCGGATGGGCGCGAGCGCGATGGGTCCTGATCAGGGCACGGACGGCTCACAAGTCGGCCAGCGCCTCGTACCTGAGGAGCCGATGTCGATCATCCTCAACTTGGGTATTTCCAGTGCGTATCCCCCATCCTCGCTGCTGGCCAAGGGTAGGATTCTGACTGCATGGTGTTTGGATAGACAACTGGCAAGACATCGACCTCTCGACGATGGTCTTCCCTGCGATTATGCAGATTGACTACGTCCGTGTATACCAGAGGTCGGGTCACGAGAACATTGGCTGTGATCCTCAGGACTATCCTACGGCGAAGTACATCGAGGACCATGCTGAGGCGTATTCGAGTACGTTTTCTCTTGTTTTGCCTTCTGACGCACATAACGCTGACTGCACGCCACACAGACCCTAACCTGACGTACTGGTCACAAGCGGCACCAGTCGGTGCAGGATACTCATGGCCCAAAAACTCTGCGGTAAGTCCTCTCTGTCGGTCTCTGGACCTCTCTCGCGATGATGCTGACGGTGGGGTGACCATTATTCTTATCAGTATGACGGCTGCTAGTGCTGCGGCGTGTTGGACTCTCTCTGAGCTTTTGCCCTCTTGTGCCATCGTTCATCGTTCATCGGACCTTGCCAGTAACGTAACAGTAACAATATCGTCTCTGTGTCATAAAGCCGCAGCACGTCTGTCTCTATATCCGCTCGTTCTCCCTCACGTACACCTGCACGGGACTCTCGCTACTCACTCATCCACTCCCGCCGTCCTCCCTCCCGTCCGCCCCTGCCTCCCGCACCGATATCCCCCCTCGTCACCCTGCTCCTCCCCTACACCGCCTCCGCTCCTGACATCCGCTCCCCTCGTCACTCACCCCGTCGCATACCAACCCCCGCCGCACATGCACATTCTCGGGCGAGACGCTGCGCCTCGCTCGCCCCAGGGACTTTTCTGAATTCACGTTCATTCTCGGGCTCTGTTGAAGCACAGACACACACACACAGACCAGCCATATCCCATATCCATACCTTCTCCGATCGCTATTCTAATCAGCTAATGTGGACGATCTTCTCGGCGCGCACACGCTCACGCATATGCATCCATTCCTCTGCATCTTACTACTTCTGCGCACACCCTTTCTTCTGCTGCTGCACGCTAGGTGCGTGCCGTGGTTCCCTGGCCGTTTCGGTCGCACATTCACGTTCATATTCACGTTCATATACACGCTTATCTCCTCTTCTTTCTCGTCGGTCGGGCCCCTGCCCCTGGACCTGCTGCAGGCTACTGAGTATGTAGATCGCCGGACGGTTGGGGCCTGGCTTGTCGAGGACGCAGGCGAATTGCCGACCACCGTCGTACTGTACACGCATTCCTCGTAACTCCCTTCTGACATCTTGCACGGTTTTCCCAGATTTGCACTGCGTTATTTTTTCTGCTGTTCCTTGTGGGGACGTGGTTTGTGGATATTATGGTCGTCACAAGAACAGTCGACGCCCGGGAGATAGTCCCGAGCGTGTATGTATTCTATTACTACGTATACCACTCGATCGTTCCGCTTCTGTTCTTAGGCTGAGGTTCTGTTCGCTTTTTTGGTTCTTGGCCGTTTGCATGGTTATCGTAGAGCTCCCGTTGTTTCTTGCTGTCGACATCAAACGTACCCGTTCGCGCTTCTGAGAGGTTGGCTACATGGCCGACGTCGTGTAAGTATGATCATATGCCCGCGGGCAGCGGTAGTAGTAGTACATCCGTCGCGACGTCTTGGTGACGCAGACGTGCACGACGTGGCTACTACTGCATCCGGGTTCCGCCCTAAATGTTACGAAGTCACGGAACCTGAGTTACTGTTCACATTATCTCTCCCAGGACGCAGTAACGCCCTTGACTCTTTCGCACCGAGTCCTGCGGGAACCCAAGAGGTACTTAGCCCGCTACCTCCTGCTACCTCTTGGCGCTCAAGAGCACGCGCAAGTTTGTCTTGGATGGACGTCCTGCTGATGTCGACTCCAAGTCATGCACACCAGCAAGCGATCGTATATGCGGGGAAGTGTATTGTCGGGTCGTCCTTCCCCCCTTCAATAGACCTGTCAATCGTCTGCCTAGGGGAGACAAGGGAAGTGTATCATATTCGATAACATGGAGCATATGTACGATAGGTGACCTCCTTGACTTTTTCGCTCCGAGTACTCACTGCGGGAAACCAAGAGGTAGAGTGCATCAGGTCGTCTCGGCAACATCGAGCTCATTTCGAGCTTCTCGGAGTATGTGTGCACGTTTATCTCGCCATCGACGTTCTCCTCGGACAAGGGCGACTCCTCTCTGGGTTGCAACGCGATGCATCCCAAAGTTGGGAAGTGACGAGCCTAGTATGGGTCCGAGCGGGGTGACGAGCCTCAGCCTATGGATCGGCGGACAAGGGTGACAAGGCTGAAAAGTCGACATCCGATGCAGCGGCGATCGGTGACGAGCACACTGCCTGGCCTTTGCCTTGCGACCTTGTGAGAAGGCCGGTCGAGGAGGTGGAGGAGGCTGTTGATGCTGCAGCACCGATGTCAGTGCATTGACGCGATGTTCTGCGACGTTTGGCGTTGGTTCCACCCGCGGAGTCGCCTCCAAAGAAACGTACGTTGGCCTCGCACAGGTCGCGGTAGACCGTAAGGTCGAACTCTCTGCACGCCAGGCGGATGCAGGGCACAGTGAGCGACCCTTCGTTGTACGCACCGAGGACGTGCGCGTAGGAAGTAAGTATGCCAGACTTGTCCTTCGTGAGGGTCGTCTCTACTAGCGCCTTCTTAGCCTGAACGGTGAGAAGCATTCAGCACTGTCGTAACTCGTCAGACAAAGATATGTTCATACGTACGTCTGACGGCAGAGAGGCCCAGGCATGTTTCGTAAGCGGCTTGACGCGGAGGATGTGGTACCAACCACAGTAATGGAACAGCTTGCCCCTTCCGACAAAGACATGCCGGGTCTGACCCGCTACGAAAAGCTCGTCTCCTTTGCCTAGAACTACGAACATGAAGCCATGCTTGCCTGGCCCTGAGGGAGCCCAGACATGTGTCTCCGTATTGATGCACAGGAAGTCTTGGAATCCGTGTTTCCGAGTGAGCGGCGTCGCCGAAAGAGTGGACCTGGCACAAGCAGAAGGTGAGATTATTGCCTTCGGGCTTTGCAAGGTTTGCGGTCAACTCACCTGACGAAGATGCCTGTCTTCGAGCCGCCCAGGGCAGCATTGATGGACTCGCGGGTGAAGACAACCGGTCCATCCTTGCTGAGGGAGAGTGGAACGGCAACTTCAGCAAACTCGGATAGCTCAGACATCCTATCGGGTGGTAACCGGGAGATACTAGCTGCCAAATCCAAGCGCAGATCCGTCCGTGTCTGACCGGTCGACATTCTCTTCGGTGCCGAACCTTCAACAAAGTTGTTCTTCGCGCGATGAATAGAATGGTGCGAAGGGACAGTAGTAGCCGAAGTCGTCACCTGCTCCGCACTGCTTGCATTCCCCGTGGCCGTCGTCTGGTGCATGACCAATGGTGAGTGGGGGAATAATCTGTGCATCTCGAAACCGACCTGTGTGTTCTCCATCTGCTGCAACCCTTCCAACAAGGCCAGTGCCTTCGCATGCTCGACGTTTGCCACTCTCAAAAATTGTTGGAGCCGTGATACCTATTGCATCATCGTAAGCACGAGATTACGGGATGAATACTAGGGACACATGAACACACTTCGGAAGTCAACTCTTCTGCCTGTCGCGACTGCGCGTTGTTGTGCTCTCTGTAAGCCTCCAGCGTTTTGACCAGTTTCTTGTTCTCGGCTGTGACTCGGTCGCGTCCGGCTTCTGCCACGCGGTATTGCTCCGTACGCAGCCTGAGCCGCTCATCTCGCGCTTGCAGCTGTTGGAAGATGCGATCAGTAGTGAGGGGCCATAAGGTGAGATGTCTGTCTGACCTGCAGATCGTGTGCCGACTTGGTCTTGGTCTTCTCTTGCTCAGCTGCAGCCAGGGCGGATGCGTACTGCGCAGTACACTCCGTAAGGCGTCGATTCTCTTGCTCAAACGCATTCAAAGCGCCTTCGGTAGCGCGTGCTTGTCTGACCTGCAAAGTGGCATGTTCCGCTTTCTCTTTGGCCTTCTCCTGTTGGGCTGAAGCCAGGGCGGACTGGTACTGCGCGGTAGATTCCGCAAGGCGCCGATGCTCTCGCTGTATGGCTCTCAAAGCATCCTCCGCAACGCGTGTACGTTTGACCTGCGCGTCATATTCCGCTGTGGCCTTGGCCTTCTCTTGTTCGGCTGCAGCTAGGGCGGACTTCGACTGCTCAGTAGACTCCGCAAGGCGTCGATTCTCTTGTTGTAGGGCATTGTACTTAGCGTCCTGGGCAACGCGCGCCTGTCTGACTTGCAGATCGTGTTCCGCCTTCGTCTTGACCTTCGATTGTTCGGCTGTAGCCAGGGCGGACTTGTATAGTGCAATAGACTCTGCAAGTCGTCGATTCTCTTGCTGAAGGGCTTCCTTAGCGCCCTCAGTCAGGCGCTGCTGCCAGTGAGGTGCACGCTGAGAGGTCCGTGTCTATCTCGGATCAAGCTCTGCACTCACCGAGTCCTTGACCACTATCGTGTTACACTTGAGCCCGATATGGGTCTCAAGCAGATGCTGGAGCGATCCCACCAGCCGGACTTGGTATTGAGGTTGCGAAGTTTTAAGCTCGATAGGCTCAGGCTGTCAGCTTGGGGAAAGAGCATCACTGCCAAAACATACCGGGCGAGTGTCGACACGTTGGTCGGCCACTACTGAGGCGTTGTCCCGGACGATCTGGGACAAGCTCTCCACGAGTTCCATGATGAACGCGTCGCTCATCGTCTTCAACTTCAGTGGATGCGGCTGATGACCGAGGTCAGTTTGCAGAGCAAGAGCCTTCGAGGCTGGCGGACGCAGCGTACCTTCTCGTCTATATACTCCAACTCATCGCTCATATCCTGCAGCTGCGCGTTGTCGTCCAGGGCCAGTTGTACATTTTTTGCTTGTTTACCGTAGAATTTAGGACTCATGAACGCGAACTTGCAGTTACATCACTCGTTAACAGAGGCAATGCAGGTGAGTAGTAAACATATACTTACCTCGTGCATATGCCCATACCGACCATGAAGCGTCACACTATCAGCGACAGCATCCTCCAGTGCGGCAGCCGGATGAAGTACTAGATCGCGATATAAGGACGGGTCCGCGTCCTGAGGATGATGTATGTCAATGTGCTATAGTTATGTCCCGCCAGGTTTTGGCAATACCTTCGCCCGAAGGTTATCTTTGCCCAACAGTTTCGCATTTGTCGCTATTGCGCGGTGTACGTTCCTGACCTGGACGTATACTGTGTCCGACTCCATTCGCGACGGGAAGTAGGGCGTTGTGTGGTAGTTCTGAATTGACTTCAAGTTCCAGCGAAATTGTGCAACGTGCACAGCTCAGAATGGCACAGCATAGGGGTACGTCGTGCGAGCTGGAGACCATCGACGTTCGACCGACGGCCGTGGGCGGGCCAGGCGCCTTGATACAGTGTGTGTGACTGCCGCGTTACCTTTCGCGACCGTGACTTGACTCCGCCTCGTTCGCAGACCGGCAGACGCCTCAGGCTCTACCGTAGATCTTGCCCGTCCCGCAACTAGCGGGCCACTCTCTGAAGCTGTACATCTGCCTGGTGACGCAGACGCTTGAATGACCAGGTAACTACAGTCTACTGCACCCGCCCTCGCCGAACCAGGGGACTAGTACTGCCAGCGTTGACGCTCGAGTCTCCCAGGACCCACTCCCAAAGGACACTCGCACCTCTACAGTGGACCTGTACAAATTGGGCGACCGGCCCATTGCTTCCATCATGACGAGAACGACGATCACCAGACGTCGTCACCGTCTTGAACGCGTCGGACCACTGATCAAAGCTCCGGCTTGATGCCAGCACTGCCGCATCCCCTCCCCATCGACTTGACTTGACCTGTCCTCACCCGCGGCTCTAAAGACTGCGATCTCGCATCCCCCGCATACTGCTTGTGAGGCACGTTAATTTTTTATGAAGCTTTGTTCCCCCAGCCGTTGACAGATCACACCCAGGAAGCAGGCTGCCCGTCTCGGGACTAGCACAGAGCGGAGATGCAGTTCATCTTCACCTACGCGGCGTGCAACGGGGGCCCATCTACTTAGCTTAGCGCATCGCAACCGCTGTGCTGCTGGCGTGCGGACATCATTCCTGCATATCATCCGCCCATCCGCGCCCCCTCGCGATGTCGGTATATAAGGGGTGCAGGGGGGAGTGCTCGGTTCCTTAGGGCTGCGCCTCCCCGTTCACGTTCACGTTCCCGTCGACCTTCGATCCTCCAACCGTTCCTCTTCTTCCGGTCTTTGTTCTTCGATCCCCGCGCTTGCGGTTTCTTTCGCTTCCAGCTCTTCTCTCTGTTATTCGCGTTCAGCCTCGTTGTAACAACACCAACTTAGTATCAGTTCAAGACACGATGCCTTACGTCCGCTCGCGCAAGTTCTGCTGCTGTCTGCCGGTCAGATTTGGAGTCTTCTGCGAGAGCATCCTCGGGCTCGCCGTCGGCGGTTTCTTCTCCGTCGTCGCATGGATCCAGATCAACAAATTCAGTGAGTGTTTCAACATTTTCCGACAACAATCCTGTCAGGCTGTGCTTCCAGTGATGGGATGGCGCTGGGCGCGCGTCACGGTCGTCCACCACAATTCGACTGAATGCGGAACTGGATGTCTGACTGTGCTCTCTGCCTTTACAGTGCATGGACAGCTCAAGACCTGTCGCAGAGTGACAAGGTCGCCCTCTGGGTGGTCGCCGCCACGATGACCTTCGCTGCGATCACCTCCCTCCTCGGGTAAGTCTCCACCCTCCCCTCCACTCCCCATCGCCACGGAGCTAACTCGCGTTTGACAGCCTGATCGGGGCCATCGGGCGCGTCCGCGCGCTGGTGGCGGTCTACGCCACGGTGCTCACGGGCGTGACGGTGCTCGACATCATCGGCGGCATCTACTTCATCGTCCAGCTCTTCCACGGGTACGGCGACGAGCAGATCGCGAAGTGCCAGGCCCAGGCGGACCAGGGCGCGCAGGGGACCGTCGACGTCGAGCACTGGGCGTGCTCTGCGGGCTTCAAGGCCGGCCGGACCGTCGTGGTGGTGGTGTATGTCATCTGGTGGTTGATCGAGATCTGTGAGCTCCAGCCCATCTTCCCTGTCTGCTCCTGAGTAGAGATGTGGCACTGACGAGTGAGGGATATAACAGACGGCTGTGTCATTGCGTTTGAGTACGTCGGCCAGCTCAATGAGGAGGAGGAGGCGAAGGTCAGCGACCGCGAGAAGAACCAGTCGCAGAACGTCACGATCGTCTCCCAGCCTTCGGCCGCGTTTGCCCAGCCGCAGCCTTATCCCTTCGCCGACTCGCAGAACGCGTATGGCCCGCAAGGAGCACACTGAGGACATGTCGAGTCCAGCATTCGTGCGGTTGATCGCGAACGAGGGGCCCGCGAGTGAACTGCCTTCAGTTATTTCATAACTTTATTTCAACACGAAGGTCGCGGGACGTGGTGTCATTGATCTTGGAGTTCCGGAACTCGCGGTGGATGGCACTGGGGAACTTATCTTATAGGAACGCGCCCGGATATTGTACGATCAAGTGGAGATGATGTTTGCCTTTCCAACTTACCTATAATTCTCCCATCTACGCGTGACGGTCAGACGATTCGGCGGTGACAACAGCCCACGAAAGAAAGTAGCTAGTGAGTGTACCGTACAATGTTGCAGGCAGCGCTGCGAACCTGCAGCGCAAAGAAGACGTGAGTGAAATGTGTGGACCTTCCTTGTATGGCATGGGAGATTCCATAGGAGGCAATGTTCTGTGAAGGGCGAGAGGTCACGAAGCCAGTGCGCAGGGATCAGCTGTCCATTCTGCGTGGGCGAGTGATTCGCCCAGTTGAATGGCCTGCAGCGCGTCCAGTACTGGTCTTATATTCACCACAACGGGTACCAGCAAGGTTTGCTTCTCCTGCCACCGCTCTCCCATCTTCCCGCTCTCTGCCAGAAATACCGACCTCGTCGTCCGTGCCCCAAGCTCCAGGCATGAACGCGGCCTTTGTCATCCCAAGCATGGCTGTTCCACGGGGTTTCCGACCGTCGCCTTCTCCCGAATCCCTCCGGTGTTACGGGATGCCTGGATCGACACACGCCCATCGAGTCCTCATCGACGATGTGCGCCTGCGATGACCCTCGAGGCCGACCACGATCACGTCGACGTAACGATGTCCTCCGATAGGTTCGTGAAGTGCCATGCGGGGGAAAACTGGACGGTTATCGGGTTGCGTGTAAGCACATCATTTTGCTCAGCGCATGCTTCATCTCAGCATGCATCAAGATACAGCACGGCGCCCATGCACCTCGGACGGGATCGGAGGACCATGGAGCTCAGGAACAACAACAGAGAGGCGCAAGCGGGGACGAGGGCAGCCTGGACGTGGAGGACGATGGGGCCGATGACGAGAAGACCACCGTCGCTGACCCGACCCCGCGGCGACGACGATTGCAAAGCGGGGAGAGACCCGGAGCGCCCGTGCACGTGGCCTCCCCCGCATCCTCGGACGCCCGATGAGGAAAACCCCGCGGGGAGCCACGGAATGTCGGCGGCGCGGTGATTGCTCAACAGCATGGCCTGATTAGCCACTCGCTGGCAAGCAAACTGACTCGCTCGCTCTCCGCACTTCCTTGTCCTTTTCCTCCAGCATCCCTAGCGTCGCTGTGAGTCGCGGTCCCCGTCCATCCTCCTTACGACCTCCACGATGCCGCACACTCTGCTCTCCCTCAACTACGACGTCCTCTCCAGCATCCTTGCACTTATCTCGACGCAGGACGCTGCCCAGCTGGCACTCGCGTCTCGCGCCGCATATGCTCTGGCATACCCCCGCTTCATCTCTGACGTCTCCCTGGGCGGGCTCTACCACAAAGTCGGCGACAGCGCCGTGTCGCAGCTCAAAAGCTTCTGCGGCTTTGTTCTCGCCCCCGCGCCTTGCTGGCATGGCGCTCCTTCCGCCCGGCTGGACGGTCTGAGGAGTTTGGAGGTCATGCGCGATGCCGTGCGTGTGAGGAAGGACGGGGCACGCGTCGTCGACGGCTCCGCCGTTGCACTCCTTTCATCGGTGCTGGAGAAGGCGCACGACCTCCAGCAGCTCACGCTCTGGGGCTCCGACGCACTCTTCACCGCGTTCCCCGACTTCGGGCTGAACAGCAGCTCGTCCATCCACACGCTCGTTCTCGGCGGGGACATTGCCCCACTTCCTGTCCTCGCCCGCGCGTTCCCCCACATCCGCAACCTCGAGTTCGTCGCTGGAGGCAGGTCGTGTGTTCCCGAATGGGCGTTCGACGCACCTGATGCTAACTCGGAGGCACTCGGTCCGTGGCGCAAGAACCTCGAACGCGTCCATGCTGGCTTCCCCATTATCCCCCTCGCGGTGCCCCTGCGTCGTGTCGATCTCCGCAACCCCATCGTGGCAGACGAGGATTCCATCTGGTGCGCGCATACGTTTCTGGCGCAGACGCGGCCGGTCGTGTTATCGGCTGCGGTCAGCGTGCCGTCCTCTGCGGAGCACCTCGGGGCGTTGCTGCACGCGACCGTGCCCGGCCTCAAGTACCTCGAGCTGACCGGAGACCGTTGCGAGGGTGTGCGGGAGGGCTTCGACTGGATACTGGTATGTCCTCCATCTCTCCTTGTTTCTCTTAGCCATGTTGACGAGTTGTCCTCTCAATAGCGGGATGTCTCGCAGGGTCTTCAGCACATATCCAACCTCGCCCTGCACGGGATCTCTCTTACGGTGACGCCCGCAACTGTGTCTCCCTTCGCTCCCAAGCACCAGTACGACCTCCGTGAAGCCCCGTCAGCAAAGCCGATCGATCTCGCCGCGCTTGCTCGCGCCGTGGCCGAGAGCGCACCGTCTCTGCAGTTCGTCGCCGTCGACTTGTCTCCTGCCAAGGGCGCGAGCTCTGTAGAGCGAGCCTGGTTCCGCGTCCACGAGCCCCGAGCCGGGAGGACGCGGAGCGTGGAGAAGATCAGTGAGGACGAAGGACAGGCCATCGCGGCCAAGATGAGAGCCTTCAATCGATACGACTGAAGACTTGCTCGTGAGTCGCACATACCAATGCCCGACGTCAGGAACGAAGACTGACCGGCTTGCAGGTGTGTTCCGTCGCTGCCGTATAGACTACAGTATAGATCGCGCAGCCCCTAGACTAGATATGTTACTATATGCGAGCTACTATCCTCACTCGCCTCGCCTCCTCCACATACCTCCTAGACTTTGCTTCTGGAGATCCAACTCCCTGCGTTCCGCAGACACATAGCTACGTTCCTGACGTCTCTGCTCTTAGTCCCCGTTGTCGCGCTGCATTTCCTCTGCTTACTGCCTCGTCGTCTCATGCTGTGTTCCTCGGATTGTCATGGTAATGCATGTATAATACATCGTCGGTTTCTTGGTGGATGCGCATGGCCGATCTTGCCTAAACATACACGCAGTGGTATCATCCGCAGAGGCTCAGTAGCCGAACTCCTTACTCTTCTCCTCGGTCGCACCGACTGCGTCCGAGAGGTGTCGTGCAAGCCCGTCCGCCATGGCCCCGCTGTCCGACGTGACGTTGATCTACCGAAACACGTCAGACTCAACGCATCGGGGGTACGCAGTGGTAAAATATTCAGCATACCATGTCGAAGCCCTCCTTCGCGCGGTTCGCAGCTTGCGTCCCGGAGATGCAGTATATCGCGCTGTACGTACGATAACGTGAGCTCTCGTGCCAGCCAGCCACATGGAGGTTTAGCGCACCATTTCTTGTTCTTGGCATGAGCGGACGCGAGGATCTGCTGGATCGTCTTCTCGACCTCTGGGTGCGGGTCTGGCGAGGGCGGCGGGAGCCCGAGGGAGAGCGAGAGGTCGTACGGCCCGATGAACACTCCATCTGAATAGCCCCCGGTCCCATCAGCTTTGTTCTCTTCTTTCGACCTCACCACGCCCACGATGCGACGAAGGGACTCACCAAGGCCGTCGACGCTGAGGATCTCCTCGAGGTTCTGCACGCCCTCCCGCGTCTCGATCTGGACGAGGACGAGGATCGCCTCGTTTGCGCGAGTGAGGTAGTCCGACGCGGACACCCCCGGGCCCCATGCGAGCTGCGTGAATGGGTTCCCGAACCCACGGATTCCTTGAGGCGGGAACCGCGCCGCCGCAACGATGCTCGATGCCTGCGCGCGGGTGGACACCTACATTGGAGTCCTTGTCAGCTCCAGCGCGCGCGCGCGTGTGTAAGGAGTTGCGATTGAAAGCCTCTGGGTAGGAGTAGAGCGCAAGCACGCACCATGGGCACAACGACGCCCCTCGCGCCCTGGTCGAGCACATACTTGATCTGCCACGCCCCGCTCCCGTCCGCACACGCTCCGGTCGCGGGGATGCGCACGAGCGCGCTGGGCGCGGCGGGCCCGAGCCCCGCGATGGCTGCGATGACCTCGCCCGCGCCGGTGTGCAGCGAGGTCATGCCGTGCTCGCAGTCGACGACGACCCAGGAGAGGTGTGGGGACGCGGAGGCGGCCGCGCGCGCGTTGATGGCGCCGGGGAGGGTGAGCCAGGCCCCGAAGGCGGGCTTGGAGGCGCGGAAGGCGTGCAGGAGGGGGTGGGTGAGGGTGGACATCGTGGGTAGGGTGTACGCTGGTGCCTCGTGGGTATTATATCTGCTTGGGAGCAGGAGGAGATTTGGTGTCGGTGGTGAGCTCGAGGTTCGTGAGTGTCAAGCGGGGGTTGTTGGGTACCGGCCGAGCTATCCTGAGCGAGGTTCGTCCACTCGTCGGGCGTGCGAGTAGACTGTGGTAGAGTTGGATGGGAGCAGGAGGCTCGCGGGGACCCGTTCAGCTTCGGGCGACTCCATCAGATGTCATGAGGCCGTTTCTGTGGCCTCCTGGTCAGGCATGACGGTTACGCGTATTCATGCGGCCCGCCTTCAGTCATGATCCCGAGCTCCTTCGACGAGTAGTAGTACTGCTGACCTGTTTCTACTTCTTGCGAGCAAGAACGCTCCGCAATGCTCACTAACGATGAGGAAGCTGAGAGTTGAGGAAACCAGAGATGAATGTGGACGAGAGCAAGCGTGGGAGCCTTCGATGACCATCCCATCCCGGAAACTTCTCTCGGGACGTGTCAGTACGCCACAACAATGTCATCTGAACTTGATAGAATGCATGGCTTACGTTTAGCCATACAGGCAAGTTGTCGCGGCGCGCAGGAGCAACACGCAGCCGTTGGAAGGATGTTGTACAATACTGGTACATACACATGAGCTCGCTTTCACTTAAGAAAACGTCCTGTAAATATTAAGACTCGAAACCGGGAAGGTGCCCAGGTATCCCTTGTTGCATGCCCCCTACTTACAATATGTCGATGCCGAGGGCGCCAGCCAAACCAAGCGCGACAGACGCGACCGCGCAAGCCAGAACTGCACGACGGATGAACGTACGTGCCGTGTGCTGCCGCGCACCCTGTTTGCCCGCCTCATCAATCGCAGCGATATCCTCGACGGTGAGAGCTGTCGAAGTGGTGGAACAACGTCTCAGTCTCAGACTCGAGTGTTGGCGGATGGAAGAAACTCACGCAAGTCGCCAGCGGCGATGTATCCCTCCATGCGCTCCTTCTTGGTAGTGGACGTGACGACGACGACACCCTTAGACTTAGCCCACGCGAGAAGCACCTGCTCGGGCTTCGCGTTAAGGCGCGCCGATATCTCGTTCAGCGGTTTGTCGATGGGTCCGCCGGGCATGCGCGTGATCGGGATGAGCGGGCTGTAGCCCTCGCTCACGATCCCGTACTTGTTGCCGAACTCGATCAAGGGGAGCTGCTCGTGGAAGTTGTACGCGTGGATCTGGATCTGTTATTTCGCAGTTGCATACTCAGCCCACGATTCTAGTAATGCTAAGTAGAGAGAGCGAGACATGCCTGGTTGGCAGCGGGATACACCTTGGCGGAGTTAATGAGGATCTCCAGATGAGGGATTTGGAAGTTGCTGACGCCGATGCTTTTGGTGAGGCCCTGCGCTTTGAGCTTCTCCATGACCGCCCACGCGGTCGGGATGTCTGGCTGGGCGTATGAAGGTTGGTGGATGAGGTACAGGTCCACATATTCCACGCCCAACTACAATCGCCGAGGGTTAGGATGAAACAGTGCGTTCGCAGGTCCAACCAGAGAATGTAACACGTGCATTCTTCAGACTGCTCTGGATGGCCTCCTCGATGGTAAGCCCGTCCCGGTTCGAAAATTTGGTGGTGATATAGATATCCTTGCGCGAAAGGCCGCTCTCACGGATGGCCTTGCCCGCCTCGGCTTCATTCCTGTATCCTTGCGCCGTGTCTGTGTCGTACAAACAGTCAGACGGTGAGCGACATCCCTGCGGAGCCCGAGTGCGCGGTTGGCTGCTCACCGATGTGCGCGAATCCTACAGAGATGGCCTCGTCGACATAGTCAACGGTCTGGTCGCCGTTCCCCAGCGTCCACGTCCCATAGGCGACGCTGGGAATACTCGTACCTGCACATCGTGAGCGGGCACGCGTTCAGCATCACCGTTGCTCTGTCGTCTGCCGCGCCTGGCACCGTGACCACCCACCGTCGTTGAGCTTGATGAGGTCCCAAGGCATCGCGAATGTCCGTCGTGCTCGTCAGAGCGTTAGGTCAACAAGATGGGCAGAGGCAAGGTGCACGCCATGAGTGTGGAGGAAACGCGAAGGTTATATTTGGAGGGGTGAGAGCGAAAGTTATGGCGCAATGCGGGCGGGCGGGATTTGCGGAGGGATGATAGCCTTCTTGGGTTCTTATCTCCCAGGAAGCTCCTGAGCGGCGTCCTGATGCAACATCAGTCAAAATGCGAGTCTGACAAGCCCTGTAGCATCGGAGAGACGTCGGCTATGGATGTGTGGCACCCAGATTCAAGCCGCGTACTTACTGTAGGACCGTAACGTACGCGCGTAGTCCAGCGAGAGCGGGATTTTGAGCATATGGAACTCAGTGTAGTAGCGATATCGTTTCGAATGTGTTTCTAGGCTCCTGAAACCAGCCTTCTTCAGAGTACAGCTCACTGTACGAGTTCAAGTTCTCGAATCCTTTCGGAGCAGGACCCGGTGTGTTATACCTACCGTATATGGTATGTTTTCATTATGTTTAGCGCGGAAGAGGGTTTCCTAAGTGGGGCGAGGTCACCGAACTCCTGCAAGTGACGCAACTTAGAAGTCTTCGTTTCAATTTGCCTTCGGATCTCTCAGTACTTGCTGGTTTTCCCGTACTACCGAAATGCCTCGCGTAACTCTGACAAGTTGACTCGTGCTCATCAACCGTCCGCAAAGTCGAAAGCGTCGTCGGAGGCGTCCAGTTCCTTGGCCTCAAGAACTCCTATCTTCAAAACCGAGCGGTTCGGCCAGCATATTCTCAAGAACGCGGATAGCCCAATCGTATGTTCGGTGACGCTTGATCGACATAGTGCTTGCTGAGATGGCCCTTGTGCAGAATTGTGGATTTGGTTAGTACCTGACCGTTCCGGAGGCCCAGAGCTCTGTCTCTTGCTGACTGCAGCTCCCATGATCATGTAGGCGAGCCTGCGCCCAACCGATCGGGTGCTAGAAGTAGGTCCAGGTACGGGGAACCTGACGGTCCGCACTTTAGAGAAAGCGAAGCATGTCACTGCGGTGGAGATGGATTCTCGGATGATGGCCGAGTTGACGAAGCGTGTGCAGGCCCCAGGGAAAGTGAGTACCATGCTTTCCACCTTGCTCGATCATCTACTCAACGTGCATCACCACTTGAAGGCCCGAGCAACGCAAGCTGAAGATCGAGGTCGGAGACTTTGTGCAGGCCACTCTCCCTTACTTCGATGTCTGCACCTCCAACACCCCATATCAAATCTCCTCGCCCCTCGTATACCGACTTCTTTCCCACCGACCGCTCTTCCGCGTTGCGATCCTCATGTTCCAGCGCGAGTTTGCAGCTCGGTTAGTTGCGCAGCCCGGGACTGCCTTCTGGTCGCGACTATCGGCGAACGTGCAGCTCTATGCGAAGGTTGAGTTCGTCATGAACGTCGGCAAGAACAACTTCCGGCCACCACCGAAGGTGGAGAGCAGCGTCGTGCGTCTAGTGCCCCGCGATCCACCACCACCTGTGGAGTTTAGCGAGTTAGATGGACTGGCGCGGATTGTGTTCAATAGGCCGAATAAGACGGTGCACGCGAGCTTCATGGTGAAGGAGGTTATGAAGACGATTGAGCATAATTGGAAGACATGGGCATGTTTCAATAACGCGGTGCGTCTCTTGCATCTTTGCCGTCAGCTGGGGGCGACGCCTGACACTGACATGCAGATTGTGGAGGACGACGTCAACATCAAGGAGAAGGTGGAACAGGTGCTCGAAGAGAGTGGCTTTAGCCAGAACCGCGCGGCCAAGACGGATATCAACGACCTGCTAAAGTGACGTATTCCGGTAGATCCGTTTGAGGTTTCCGACACTGACGGGACATTTCAATGGACAGTTTGCTGTTGACTCACAACGCTGGGATACACTTCGCCTGAGGTCGTGCATCTGCTTGTCACATCCCTCAGACCCGCAGAGTGACTGGGAAGTGGCAGTCTAGGCTCTACACTGGCCGCTCAATGAGCTCGCCCAGCAAGCGCTGCCTGGGACTCGATGACAGCGCCATCGACTACAGCAAATGAAACTGCCCGACCACAAGCTAGATAGAACGGCCCGTGTTTGTCGAGGACGCTCCGACCTCACCCAGGTCGACAAAACAAAATGCATGACCGTGGACAAAAAGTCCTCGTGCGAGGCGAACCGTTGAACTTTTCGGTCGCCTTTCGCCTGTTACACTGCGACAAGCGGCATCCGGGTGGCATTCTCGACTTTCCGTCCGGCCAAAATGCCGGTAGCCCTGCCATGCGAGTCTTCAAGAGTCTCAGAGACACTTCGAGGACGAGTAGCAAACGAGTAGTACTAATCAAGTGTTTGTATCCCAGAATCAAAAGCTGCTGATGCTGAGGACGCTATACGGGAACCTAGGGGGTCGTTGGTATGATGACTTGATCTTGTGCTCTCGCACGCGGCTCTCGACGCGGTCAGGTGATTCACCTCCACGCGTTTCGACGGTGCGCAGGAGAGTATCGCCCGGTAAAGAGTGCCAAAGTTGGTCCCAAGCCTCGCTTTACGGTTCACGATTTGGTACATCCTACCCAACATTTGCATTTGTGAAGGCTAAGACGAAATAGCTGCGCGGAGTCTACAACGGGTGCTAACATTTCCAGACTAAGGTGGGGTCTAAGGTACGTGAGCTCCAGATCAACATAGGTGATGATCGATGATAGGTAACCAAAAGAGGGGGTGCATATGCGAGAAATACGACCGGGCGGCGACGATGCGAGTTGCGAGAACGAGTAATACTGGTTTGGTGTTTCCATGATGAATCCGAGAATAGAAAGCTGACGCTGTACTTACATGTTGTGGAGGATAACGGTAAAAAACGATGAACTGGGTCCGTAGAGCTAAGAGAGTTGTCGGAACTCTCCTTCCTGATACTTGTCATTAGATGTCGTCATCGTCCCCGGTAGGCAGCTCCTCCTCAGTGAGAGACTCCCAGCTGCTCGGCTGCCGTTCCTTCTCCTTCTGGTAGTCATATCCAACGAAGCTCATCACGCTGCAGCGACAATCAATCTCTCACAGCACAAAGACAACGCAACACGAAGACACTCACTAGATAGTGCCATCCGCACAGCCAACGACGACCTCCTCGTGGCTGAGCTGCATCGACATCGGGTTCTTCTCCGGGGTGGCCAGGCCCTGGAACTTCTTCGGCAGGTTCCCGAGCACGCCCTTGATACCTGCCGCGCTGACGTTGTCCGCCTCCGCGAGGGCGCCCCACGCGCCCGTGACGGGGAGGATGTCCGTGTCGAAGTCGACACCAGGCGAAGGGGTGCGGGGACCCTCGGATCTTGGCTCGTCGCTGCTATCGCTCTCCTCGGCGGCCTCCTTGGCCATCTCCTCCTTGTCGCGGTGCTGCGACATGTAGAGCTACACAGCACTATCGTCAGCATGCATTTCCCTTCATCCGTACGACGTCACTTACCGCGCGCGTCGCACCGGCGCGAGTACTGAACCGCGTAGCAGTGACAACACGCCTCTTCCTGGGGTCAACCGCGCCGACAGCGACGTCCGGCGTGTCGACGACCGCAACGAGCTTCGGCGGAGCGGTGAGGACAGCCGCACGCCCGAACCGGACGGCGAACGGAGACTGGCCCATCGAGGAAACGGGTGTGCCCGTGCGTGGAGATCCGACCATGGAGATAGGTGTCATGGGGCCGCTGGAGATGTTCAGCGACAGCCGCCCCTTCGGGCCCACGCTGCTGGCCAGACCGGTAGGGCTCTTCGACGCGATGAGCGAGCCGCGCCGCTGCGGAGTGGAGATGGCGGAGGTCGAGCGAGAAAGGGAAGAGATGGTGCGCAGGCGAGGTGCAGCATTTGGGCTGAGTGCACCCGGAGTGAGCGGTGTGGTAGGCCTCGTCGAGCCTGCCGAGGTAACAGAAGCAGCAGTGCCTGGTGCCTCCTCTTCCTCGTTCCACTGCAGGTGCAAAATGACGGACTTCGTGGCGCACTGGAGCATACATCCATCAGCATTAGACGAGCAGACAGAAGAATCGGTGGACAACGCACGGTCATCTGGGTACCCTTGGCCGCGAACCATCTACACATAGAGATTAGCCGCCGGACGTCATACGAGAAGACAGGAAGACTCACTGAAGCATGTTGTCCGGAGCGCGACCGACCATCATCAATTTCGCGCTCAAGACAGGGTCACCGCCGCCCAACTCGCTCAACTTGAACTGCGACATCATCTCCCTCCGCTCTACGCCCTGCGTTAGCCGCATCCAGCTAGCCAAGACTGCGTCCACTCACTGATCGAGAACACACGAACTATGCCATCGATGGTAACACTGACAACACGCTCGCCCTCATCCTCGCCGCGCGCACTGCCAGAGCCGATGATCTGCACGCCGATATTGACAGTGGTCTGCTGGCCGAAGCGCACGATCTTCGTGCCGGCACGCCAATCCCAGCACACGAGCGCCTTGTCTGCGCCCGCGGACACCAAGTTCTTGGACGAGAGCGCGACGGCGCGAATACCGTTGAGATGACCCGCGAGCTGCTGCAGTGGCGTGAAGGTGAGGGAAGAGAAAAGGTGCACACGGCTGGTGGACTCTTGAGCATGGCTAACGGACGAGGGGAGTTATTGCGACTTACCCGACGTCATGGAAGCCGACGACGAAGACCTCTGTGGGATGTATGACGCTTGGTCATGCTGCACACTGATAGAAGAGGATTGTCAGACGCACCTTCGTCGGTGAGGAAGTCCACGCAGCTGACGGGCTTCTTGACCTGAAGACACTTCTTCATTTCGCCCGTCTCAATGTCCCAGAAACGGATCGTCTCGTCGTAAGAGCCACTGATCAGCCGCTTCCCTGCAGACGCAAACCATATGAGCAACGTCGTGAAGCTGCATACACAGTGTTTTTACCGCGCAGGAGGAGCGTCGTGCAGTAGTTTGTGTGGCCATTGAGGAAGCGCACGCTCTGCGCCAGACCATTGCGGAAGTTGGCCTCGCGATGGTGCAGCGAGCGGTACAGCGGTTCCCTGAGCAATCACGTCGATCGTCAGTGAGTTGCTCGGAAGAGTGAAGACTGCGATACGAACCATCCCTCGGGCTTTGCTGGGGGCTTGAGGGGCAGCGGGTCCATGGCGGTGATCCGCAAGCAGTGGTACCTCCACAGGACGGGAAGGTGTACCACCTCCTGCCATTTCCTGGACACCGGTTCGACGCCGAGGAGCTCCTTGACGGTGAGGTACTTAAATACCCTCAACGCGAGGTCGGGCGCGAGGTTGCCGACGATGTCAAACGTGGACTTGGCGTACTTCTCCAGTAGCAGGATTTGCAGACGGATATCTCCTGGCATGCACGAATCGAGGATGATGGAGATCCTGGACGGCCATGAGAGAGGTTACGGATGACGAAGAATCGGACACTCACAGTCTCATGCGGTCGTCCCTGCTCAGTCCCCGCACGACCCTGCGCACCTCGATCTCGTTGAAACCGCCGCTTCCGTCGCCCCTCAGTACGGTTGCAAGGTCGACCTCTCCACCGATGCCGTCGTCTTCGCTTCCCCGGTACCCGCTCCAGTAGCCTTTCTTCTTCTTGCCGCCACAGACACAGTACCCTTCGTCATCCGGATCCATCGTCGCACCGCCTTGCTCCCGCTGGCGCTCTCGTTCCCGCAGCATGCGCACCTCCGCCTGCAACGCATGCAGCTGAGCAGCGGATGACGCTTGTGCACGTTCCAGAAGACGCTTGTAATGCAGCAGCTTGCGCATATGGAGGCCATGGACGCCCTCGAGCGCGCCTTGCATCTGCAGAATGATGCATCATTGAGTGATGGACGTGCGAAAGACGGGGATGCGGAACTCACTTCCTCGTCCACCTCGCCGTCGTTCACGTCCGTGACCATCTCCAGCGTCATGTCATCTCCGTCCCAGAACGGCTCGTCCTCCGACGTGAGCATGATCGACGGGGACTCCGCTATGCTCCCGGATGCTTGCCGGTTGCGGAAATTGTTCGGGCTGCCATCGTTCCTGACCGTCCTGCCGGGGGTGTTAGTCTTGCTGGGCGTGACTTTGGGAGAGGGCTTCGTTGGCGTCCGCTGAGGCCTCGACGGAGTCGTCTTGGGAGTCGTCGTAGCCGGCTTTGACGGGCTCGTCTTGGGCGTCGCCATGACCGACTTCGCGTTCTCTGGCGGGGACAGAGGGCTCCGGGTCGCAGGGCCTGGGGACCTGGCGGGAGACTTCGCGGGAGACTTGGCCTGCGAGGCAGTGAAGGGAGTGGACATGGCACGCGTGCGAGGATTGGCCGGGACCATCTTGCCGTTGACCTGCGTGTCCGACTCGGACGTGTACAGGGAGATCGCGGAGGAACGTACGCTGCGACGCGACGCGGCGACTGACGGCGCGGAAGACTGCCGGGGCATCGGCACGCTGTTTTGACGTGACGGAGTCGTGGTGGACTTGCTCAAGGAAGAAGACAGGCTCGAGGTAGATAGGTTGGGGTCAAGGAAGGACGTGGGAGGGGTCGCGGTCGAACTCCTACGCGTAATACCCTTCACGGAGCTCAGCCTTCTCACCGCGTTGGGAGGTTGAACCTGCACTGGTGTCGCGTTCGGCGAGCGTGCACCATTGTCCACGTTCTTGGGAGAGCCGTTTGTGCTCTTGCGGTCTGGGACGATGGTAGTGACGCCGCTGA
The DNA here is from genome assembly GCA_022592435.1 of Cerioporus squamosus. Taxonomy (NCBI): domain Eukaryota; kingdom Fungi; phylum Basidiomycota; class Agaricomycetes; order Polyporales; family Polyporaceae; genus Cerioporus; species Cerioporus squamosus. The sequence continues at coordinate 70,213 of JABYQS010000054.1, forward strand.
TATTGCTGGCCAGCGAGGCGGTAGAGTAGGAACGCGGCTTGACCAGTCCACTCGACGACGAACCAGCCGCCGTCGAACGCGTCGTTGTACGCGAGTATCGTGTAGGGGTTTCGGACGGGGCTGCGCTGCGTGGAGGAGGCATGGCGACGACGAGGAGCGTGCGCTCGTCGTGGTCAACGTTGAGAAGCGCGTCCGCTGCGTTCTGGTTCTCGGCAAATGGGCGCCTTTCGCATGTGCTCAGTCTTGACAACCATTTGAACCATCGCCAAGGTCTGTCGATTCTCTCAGCCTGATTCTCTGCGATGGAGGAACATGCTGGATTGCACTATGCGCCGAGCGAAGTGAGAAGATTGGAACACAGGACCTTAAGGACGAACTATACACCAGGCTGGCATGATAGAATCGTGTTACCCATTAACATATAGACTCCGTTCGTCGACTGCACGAGATCGAGGAGCGTGAATATCCGCCTCAGGTGCTGTTGTGTCACTTGAGTCAGTAGAACGCATATGCACGCTGCGACAAGGTTCTGAAACGGCCACTGGCAAGGACACGAGATATGTGCGACTATGACATAGTGGATGCGCGGAGAAACGAAGTTGGGACCGTCCGATGGATGAACGATGCTATGCAAGATAAGCCATATGTGTGCACAGAGCCTGCCTCACAGGCAGCAGGCTTATGGTCGGGACCTCTAGGCTTCTGCTACTTATGCGACACTGCGAGAGCGCAACTTGAACTTGAGCGTTCTGTAGACTAAGCGCCAGTTCCCAATCCGGCGACCAAAGGCTTCCCGATGGGATCTCGATCGGTGATCACACCCGGCACTGGCCGTGGCCGTCACTGCGGGGTTCAGCGGAGGCCTTGCGAATGGACGACGTCATCGACGCACATTTGCTAACGAGGCTGCGGTCATTGGCCAGCCAAGTGGCGCGTCCATGTCCGTTAAGTTCAAGCAGCTCGCTGAGCTGCACGCACAGAGCTCTCGGATTCCTCTTCATGCTTGCCATTCGCCATTGCGCTCGTGCACACCGTTCTACCCTCTTGACCACATCTACGTTCCCGAGAAACCCGTCGCAGTTTCGCCGAGCCATGTCGACCCTGTTCCATGCCATTAAGGAGGACCATGAGGAGGTACGTCGGAGCTACGACAGTTGCTGTCGGAGACAAGAGGTCGCTGAACAAGTGTCGCGCTCGCCAGATGTACGAGTACCACGACCAGTACAACCGCGCCCACGAGCGTGGCGACGTCGAGGCGCAAGCACGATGGGCGCGCCAGCTGACCTGGGAGGTTGCCAGACACGCAGTCGGGGAGGAGATCGTCGTCTACCCGTTGATGGAGCAGCACCTCGGCGACAAGGGCAGGCAGCTCGCCGACCATGACCGTGAAGAGCACCAGGTACGTACGCGGCACGCCCCCACCGAGCGTCTCAGAGGTGCACGAGGTCACTGGTTCTGACCGCGGCGCCACGCACTGCAGGAGGTGAAGCAGAAGCTGTACAAGCTCGAGTCCCTCCAGCCAGGAAGCAAGGAGTACCACGAGCTCATCACCACCATGATGGAGGGGCTGCACCACCACAACGACGACGAGGAGATCAAGGACCTTCCTCTGCTCGAGCCCGCGCTCGGTGAGGACGCGAGCAAGCAGGCTGCCCTCAGCTTCAAGAAGACCAAGAAGCTGGTCCCCACAAGGTGAGTAGCATGCACGTGTACCGTTCCAACGTGAGACTCACGCATCACCAATTCGAAGGGGCCACCCTTCCATTCCGAACAAGCCTCCAGCGGAGACCCTGCTTGGTCTCCTGGAAGCGCCGATCGACAAGATCAAGGATTGGTTCGCGGCCTTCCCCACAGAGGAAGAGATGAAGGATGCGAAGCAGGAGCTGAAGCACCGTGACCACGACGCTGCTGCTGGGCGGGCGGCGGCCGGGGGTCGCTGAAGGTGGCAACTTGTCAAGCCATCCACAAGTCGTCCGTTCCTTGCGCCAATGTATCTGTATTGTATCATAGTCAATTGGAATACCAACAGAGTCGCTGTACAGCCCGATACAAGAAGATCCAGAGCAGCAGGAGGAGGCGCGGGCAGCTTCATTTCAGTGGTTATACCACTTCATAAACAAGATCATTAAGGATGATCCCAAGGCTCTTGGCGAGCTTGATGGCCAGCTCGTACCCAATCCCACACTTGTACATGGGCACCCTATCCAAGTGGTCGGGCGGAGTCGTCCTCACGAGCAGGCGCATACTCCCCAGTTCCACAATCTGCAACAGCATCCGTCAGTCAGTACAGCCGCACACGACACGCACGCAGCCTCTCGAGAACGCACGTTCGCATACAACGCCACCCTAGCGATCTCCATCTCCGTATACTCTCCCGGCAGGGTATACTGCGGCGCAACCGGCCGCACGTCCGCGTCGTTCTCCTCCAACAGCACGCCCAGGATCGCCACGAGCCTGTCCAGCGGAAACGCCGTCGGCCCCAGCAGCCGCTGCGGGATCTTCACCGCCGTCCCCGCCGTGCCCGGCTTCGGCCGCCGCGGCGTGCCCCCCTTGCGCCTGCGCCGCTTCGCGCGCTCGTCGAGCCCGCGGCCGAACATGCGCAGGTCGCTCCGCGCGGGGTTCGTGCTCGCCAGGAAGGCCGCGACGAGGACGAACTTCGCCATGCGCGGGAGCGCGTCGATGCCCGCGTCCGTGGGCCGGTCGTGTTGTGCGTTGAGCCTCGCGGCGTTCGCCGCGACTTGGGCTGCGAGTGCATTTGGGGCCGCTCCTGGAGGCATGGAGAGCAGGTCCGGGGGAGGAGCGTGCACGCGAGCCCAGTGCGTCGCGTTGGACAGCCGGGGATAGAGAGACTCGAGCGCGGCGGTGAGGGAGGGGGTGAAAAGGCGGAGGAGGCGCAGACGAGTGTCTTCCGTCGGGCATTGAAGCTCGCGCTGGTCACCGTCGTCTCCTTCCTCGTCCCTTGGGGTCGAGGCGATCTCCTCTTCGGTGAGGAGACTCCGGTAGGCGTCTAGGACGGGTTGCACGAAGCCAGGCCAGCGGGCGGCGGCGATGTATGCGAGCTCGGTCGGGTCGTGCGTAAAGGGGGCGCATGTGCTGTAAACAATCGCGATAAAGTCCGCATATAGAGGCTTCAAAGCGGGGTGGTATGCGTCTGGGTCGACTGCCGACGAGGAGGATCCCGCTGAAGGTGAAGGGAACGCTGAGGCGAGGAGGTCTTGGGTAGCTATCAAGAGATGAGACAATATACAGAGACTATGCGCACGAGCTGACCTTGTTTAGAGAGGAAGGGTACGTCGATGTAGTACGGCTCAGGTGAGGTGCGCAGAGGAGGACGTACGTCTTGCCACTGCACCTCGGAGATGAACACGGTGGTTATGTCGACTTGAGTCTTGCAAGGACCTGCGTTCAGAGCTGGTCCAGACGGCGGAAGTACGACTCAGACTCACCAACTCTGCCAATCTCGTCAACGGCACGAGTAACTCGGGGAGGTTGTCCTTCAACCGCTCAGCGCGCTCAACCACCAGAACCAACCTACAGTTCGGCGGGGCTGCCCTCTCCCTCTCCTTGCCCTTACCCTTCGCTGCTCCGTTCGCCTTCGTGCTCCCATCTGCGGCGGCGGTGGCCTCGGTGACCAAAGCTTGTATTCCGTGGACGAACGCGTCAAAGTTCTCGTTGAACCGCCGAGCCTCGGCACCCGACCCGTGCCAATTCGTCGCTCCGTCGCGCCAGTCCGGCGTCCACTCCGCGAGGGCGTTTAGGGCGGTGTCGTAGAAGATCCGCCCTGAGAAACACGCCACAGCGTTGATGCAGGCATGCTTCAGTTGACACGGCTCCGTATCGGCCACAAGTGGTTTAGACGCAAGGCTTTGCAGAGCAGAGCGGACGACAGATGCCGTCAGACGCGGTGTCTCGGGATCGTGGATGAAGATGAAGGGTGGCGGGTACGATGAGAGCAAAGCGGACAGATGAGAGGATACGAACTCATAATGCGCAGACTCAGCGAGAGCGGCCTGCAAAGGGGGCGATATGTCGGGCATCACAGTGGAGGTTCGCGGTCAAGTCGCGTCGCGTCGCGTCTGGGCACCATGACGCGCCTGCAGCCTCGTGGCGCTCACGTGGCGGAATCAATGTAGCATCCATAAACTTGAAGCGCCGAACGCTTCGGGCTTTTCTTTATTCTCTTCCACCACCTCGAGGCGTGCATATCTCATCTCCTCTGGACTATCTGCCTGGTGCTTCGCAAAGGATCTTTGTAACTGGGCAACTATCGACGACTCCCCGCGCATGAAGCTAGTTGTCCGTGTGCAATACATCGGGGAACGCGCTCGACTGCTACTGCGTGAGGACCAGGCCGCGGAGTACATCAAGGGCTTGATCGATGATTTAGAATGGCTGGGCTTTCCAATGCCACACGAGCAGAAACCGATTGAAAAGTCGGGTTTCATGCTATGTGTCTGGCACGTCGAGCGGGATAGCGTGCGTGTCTCTCCCACTTGACACCGTCCTCCGCTTCACGGCGGTCGCCGCTCGTTATCAGGATCTTCATCACACCATCCAAAGTGCCTTCATAAAAGCGAAGGCCGAGTCACACACACTCATCGACCGGTCAATGTGAGCTCTCTGCGCCTCCTTCACGCATGTGTCCGTGTCTGAGCAGCTGGGGCAGACGGTACATATCCCTGAACGAAGAGTACGTGGCCCCGCAATCCCTCCTCAAGGTCAGTTCCCACAGCTCTGCTTCTGACTATTCTTCTTCGCTCGTAGTGGCGTGATGCACACCACTTCTCTCGGCAATAAGCCGTACAAGCCGAAGCCGTACAACAAGCAAGCGGACTTCCTCAGCCCGAACAATCCTAATTCCAAACCATTCGGCAAGGCGCCGAAGTATCCCACCGTAATCTCACAAGCCCGCAAGGCGGTGACACCTCTGTCTCAACGCATCGCAGGTCCAGACCTGCACGGGCATGCGGGCGGGTCAACAGGCTACTATGGCGAAGCCAGAGACGTGGAGATGCCTCCTGCTGGCTCGCGTACTCCCGGCAGCGGGAGCGACGCGTCAAACCCTGTGCTGGATGTCACTCAGCAGACGTTGCTGCAGCTTAGCCAGTCTTCCGCTTTCCAATCGCTCCTTCAGCGAAAGCCAGCTGTTGTGAGTTCCTTCTTAATGCAGTCAGCGATTCGGTGCCCTCAACGTACATGACTAGCCCACTATCAAGACGGAGCCAGCCCCTCCACCAGACTTGTCCACTTTATCCTTGCCGCCTGCGAGTCCGCCTGCGCAGCCGCAGATTGCAAATTTGCAGGCGCTGCTCCAGAAAGCAGGTGTGAAGAGTTCGAGCGCGCAAGCTTTCTTGTCCGCACAGTCCAGTCTATCGAGTTCGACTACGCCGGGGACGGGGTCCGCGCCCATGTCTGGCACGAATGCCACCCCTGTCGTTTCGTCATCAGCAAATACTGCGGACACACAGCTCCCTGCGTCGACGGGATTGTCTGTGTCTTCGCTTGCGACTCCTAGTACTAGACGCATCCTCCCTATATCGATGTCAACGTCAACCCCTCCAGCTCCCCGCGGGCCAGCCGCGCATGCCGCAACACGTGAACTGTGGGACGTTCGTCGGCAGATTACTGCATTACAGGCGCGAGAGAACAGCCTCGTTGCAGAGCTGAAGCGTCTCGGGCAACCTGTGCCTCCCACGGAAGGAGGAAGCACAAATATGTCCGACCAGCGCACCAGAGCGCTCGAGGACGAAATAACTGGTGCGTCGACCGCATGATCACGACGATGAATCATACCATAACCAATGCCCTCTATATTGCTACGTTATGCCGTCGCTCTCACGAACACCCATCACGATCGTCGACGTCAACAGCGTTACGCGAGGAGCTGAATCGTGAACAGCAGACCCGGAAAGTCTCCGAGGCGCTGCTCAGGGCGGAGCGTGTGCGTCGGGCCGAGGTCGAGAACATGATGAAAGATGCGACGCGCGAATGCCAGCAACCGTTCGTTGTCCCGGCTCTGCTCGATGCCTTCATGAAGATCGGGCAGATGACTGGCGACGCACTCAAGGATGCCAACGGCGGCTCTGTCCCCATGGAGCTCTGAGCTCCTGGGACACGCCATGGTCGCTGTATGGGGAGGGTGCGGTTGAAGCTGGGGTGGATGCAGCTGGTGCGACATGCAAGCATACTGACGGCGAGGCCTGAGCAAGTTGGCCGAACCCTGTGCATTCTGTGTTTCCAGGTTCGCCGGAGAGGCGGACGCGAACGAGGGTGTCGGGAGATACTGCTGTGTTGCAGCAGGTTGCGGTGGACGAGCGAAGACATGGTTCGGCGGCTTGGTCTGTCCGGGGCTGGCGTTCGGGCGCGATGTCCAGGACGTGTCACTACCGGCGTTCGAAGGTGCCGCGATGTCGTTCGGGTGGCTCGTCGGCGGCGGTAGCATGCCTTTCTCTTCTCATCTCTCTCCCGACTTCCCCACCATGACATGCGGACATCGCATATCTCTATTCTCATGACAAGTCCCTCCTCAACAGAGGCTTCCAATCCCGACGTCGGCGGTAGCAGGAGTGTAGCGGGCTCTGGGGTACATGGTCGGTTGTACGAATAATGGGGTGCCTCGTAGGCTCGTTCTGTATTCTGACTCACATGCGTCTGTTGTATCTTCATGATCCCTTACGTATCTCGCAGCCTGGCCCCCTCGCGAACGTCCAAAGGTTCGGTTGCCCTGAAACTTGCGGTATTTCTGGGTTCGCCCTGCCATGGGACCGCGTATTAGCTCCAGAAGATGTGCAACTCCACCTCAATGTCGCAAGCGTTCCGTGGGGGGTCGGAGAACTTGGTCTGACAGTTTCACCGAACGTGTCGCTGCCTATACTGGATTCATGTTGAGTTCACTGACAGGATACTGATGAAGTGTCCTCTAGGAAGGCAAAATCGGTCTGGGCTGTGGTCACAAGAGCCCCCTGAGACATGGTAGACATCGCCGCCGGGCATACTCCCACGTCGCATATGCCATCCAGATGTCATCGAAGGCAGGTAAGTTCCCGGGATATATCACCGACCAAATGGCTGATGATTGGTCTGCCGGGTGTGGTTTCTGACGCGTACAGGGGTAGCGTCCATTCATTGGAACTGGGTGCGTGTCTCACACAGTTGAATGTCTACTTGTGTCAAACGGTACCTCATGTCTCAGCTATTTAGGGCTGTAGTTGAGATCTTTATATTCAGGAAGGCCGGCTGTCTGACTACATGCGAAGTGCGCGCTGGCAAGTCGTAAGAAAGTGGTACGTATACTGGATGGTCACCTCAAAGTCGCGGACTTAAGCACTTCTGCAGATGGCATATACGGAGCCGTGCATCACGTCGGTCAATTGGGTCATGAAGTATTCATCGCCTGAGCGGGAATTACCCTTGGGAACCGTTGGGACCGGCTCGCATCATTCTTCTCCTGGTCCTGAAGTGACGTCGGGCCTGAAGAGCACCCTTGTCAATACGCCGCTTCCACCGGAGCAGGGTATGTGCGTCTGGCAATGTCGACCGGTGACCTAGGATTTGGGTCATCGGATTATCAAGCCAGGATTAAGGCCTGAGGTCGAACGGGTAAGCCCAGTCCAGAGAACCTATAAGTATGAGACCTCGTCGTAGGAATGAGATCACCACTCCATCCGCTTCTGCAAGTTCGCAACACGATGAAGTTCTCTGTCGCAATCACGCTTGTTTCTGCTCTCGTTCTCCAGGCCTTTGCCCTCCCCGTCTCGGAGCTGGAGGTGAGTAAGCTCGCGCCTGTAACCGCTCCCACCGATTGATCTCCTTACCCTTCCTCCCTAGTCCCGCGCAGCCGACACTTGCGGTTTCGCGACCGTTGCACTCCTACGCGCATACAGCCCGAGTGCGACTGACCACTTCTACACGACCAGCGCCTTGGAAGTAGAGAGCGCCATCGCCAACCTGGGATACAGCTCCGAAGGCGATGCCGCCCAGGTTCTCCCGTCGCAGGCCCCGAACACGGTCCCCTTGTACCGCTCGTACTCACCCTCGGGCACGGACCACTTCTACACCACGAACGCGGCGGAGAGGAACAACGCAATCACTTCGCTGGGCTACGTGGATGAGGGCATTACGGCATACGTCTACCCCAGCCAATTGTGCGGCACCGTACCCCTCTTCAGGGTGTACAACCCCAGCGTGATAGATCACTTCTACACGACTAGTGCGGCGGAGAGGAACAACGCGATCACATCGTTGGGTTACGTGGATGAGGGCATCGCTGCCTACGTCAACCCTCAGTGATACGCGGCAAGGTGAGAGGCCCCCTTTGGACTCGAGTAGGCCTTCTACTGACCATGCCTGTCGGAATCTCAGGGAACCATCGGAGTGCGATACACATGCATAGGGATCGGGGTGATGGCGGTTATGTGCAGGGATCATCGCTCAATTCTCCGTCGGCACCGTCGTCTACATGTTACCTGATCAACCATGCCATTGCGCTGCTCTGACACACTGTCCGCCTGAGTGTTCAACGTTCAACCGACAGAGTTCGGCCATGGTGTCGCGGGATCGAGGATGCATGCCATTTATGTGCAAGATCAGCCCACTCGATGCGATGTCTGGTCAGCCCTTGAGCCTAAGCTTAATGTGTCCCGTCTACAACACTACGCCTGATTGCTGGGGGCAGTGACTTTGCTAACCACTGTCCAAGGACATACGCGTGGCGGCAGGAAATGAGTTTCGGCGCTGGGCCGATAAGTAAGTACCGGCGGATTACGTAACGGTAAACCAGTTCGACTGGGACTGACAGTAGTTAAGTAAGTAAGAACTTGAACTCCGGATGACACAGCATCCTCTTCTTTCTTCTCTCTCCACGGTGCGGCCATGGTGTGAGCAACACGAGCAAAGACGTTCTTGTAGCAGCGACAGAAATGGGCTTCCATGCTCTAGTTTCGACGTCAGCGGGTTGAGTACAGGTGCTTCGTCAGTTCATCCTGTATTCTGACTCCATCAGTTCGCTTGATCTCTTTATGGTTCGTCGCATCTCGCAGCTTGCCAATGCCGCCCTCGCGAAGGTCCAGGTGCAGTGGTTGCCTGAGAACACAGTGCTATCTGGCTTACCGGCTGAGACGTGCAAGTCCACCTCAATGCCGCAAGTATCCGGTAGGTGATCGGAGAGACTCCAATAGACGTATAGCTGTCTTTGCTTGCCTACTGGCCCCAGCTCAGGGCGGACTCGACTGTTCTCATCGAACAGAGCCAATGCGAACTCGAGAAGCTCTTGTGATTCCTCGTCCATGATCATGAGGAACTCGCCTTGACACCGTTTCCTATTGATCTGGAGGGCTTCGAGTGACCCTATCCGACCGAGCACTGGATGTATTGCGTCCACGTAGACATGCTTGAGAGCGCGAGGGTGTTCATCGTGGAGTGCGGCCTCAATCTTGACGTCGCACTGGTCAAAAGCGAGAGGGTTGGCCATGGCTGATGGATTCAATTCAAGGAACAACCTGACGGTCGAAGGATGAGGAGAACTGGTTACTGGTAAGTAGCAGCTACTAGTACAACTTCCTTCATTATTGCCCGTTTGGGCTTCAATGACGTACTGCAGCGGCCTACCATGTACCGTACTTACGTGGTGTCGTCGACAAACGCTGTATCGCTAGTAAGTATCATTTCTCAACCATCCGCACCGATACTGAACACGCAAATACAAGAGGTAGATCGAGACGTCCAATAAACGTACAACACAACAGCCTGAAGATAGTGGTACATGTCCGGGGGTGATCCTACGCGCAAACACCAAGTTCCAGTTCCGCCTCGCGCATGAAGTCGTCGTCGTCCAAGAGGCAGTCGGCATAGATCTTTGGTCAACGGGAGATTAGCCTGTTTTCGAACGTAGTCACACGAGCACAAACCTGTAGCTCCCGCTCTGCAATGCGCAGATCTGGTCGCCCATGGACGATATCGCTGGAGACCAATTCGTCTGTAGTCCTCGGGATAATTCTGGAGCTTGGGACCGCGACTTGGGTTGGGAGGACCGACGCGGACGAGAACGTCGGGAACAGTAGAGCAGAGGTCGTCGCTGAACTCTTCGTCGGCGGCGATGGCTGTCTCCTGGTCGGCCTGGAGACAGACGCAGAAGGCTGTGGGGTTGGGGGAGAAGCAGCTTGCTTCGCTGGAGTAGTGACTGCCCGCGGGACGCTGACTGTTTTCTGCGCAGGAGGGCACGCGGCCTCTATTCGAGTGCGAACTTCACGTATCATGCTATCCCAGTCCAGCTCTGGAACTGGGGGGAGGGATGCACCCTCGTTGGCCAATCTATCCGCAGCTTCGTTTCCCTCTACTCCGGAGTGGGCCAAAATCTTCGTAAACTCGACCTGCCACCATCAGTAGAAGCTCTGGTGTCACATGTACTGCAGCGAGGCGCGAACGCTATTGCAACTCACCACTTGTTTCAAGACCCTGCGGCGCTCCTCGAGAAGCAGGTCTGCGTATTGGATCAAGGCGAGGTTTAGCACCGGTTTCCCGTCGGGCTTCTTCCAACCTCTCGCTTTCCAACCCGGTACCCATTGTGTCATGCCTGAGATGTGATCGTACAATCGGCGTCAACAGGCGCGCTATGAACACGATCACTGTGCACCTACAACTGATGCTGTACTGAGAGTCGCTTCGAATCTCCAGCGGGCGGTCCTTTGGCGCTTTCTCAAGCACACGGATAATAGACTTCAAGCACGAGGCAGCGTCAGTGCACCGGACGTAGGATCCTCCGGGCGTAAACAACTCACAAGGAGCTCCGCACGGTTATTCGTTTGATCACCGGGACATCGTTCGCTAACGTTCCTACGCATGCCCAGGGGGATTGACGTGAGAGGGGAAGGCGGTGAAGTTATATCGTAGAACATACCGAGGGTCGTCCACCCCCCACCAGACGCCGACGCCCGCTGTTGAACCGGGCCTTCCATTTCCCCTGCAGGATCCGTCAGTGTAGACTACTATGGGGTCCAAACTTGCTGATCCACTAGCCCCGCTCACGAAGGAGGAGGCAGTGGTCTGTATCATCCTGCGGCGGAGGAGGCTCTGCAGGTTGCCCGAGCACAGACGGTGCGGTCTCTATCCGTGAAGCAGATGGTGCCGACTCCGGTCGGGAGACTGCGCGAACGCAATGGCGGCCACCTCGAACTGTTGGACAGCAGGGTCAGCTACGGCCGCTCTTGTGGGTTCTTCAGCAGGGGCGGCCGTGGCCTTGGTGCGGGCTGCATGGGTGGTTGACCTTCTCACAGCTGATGGACCGACGTTCGCGTTTATCCATAACTCTGCCTCTGCAGCATCCAGGAACTTCTTGTATTTTGCACCATTATAGTTTAGGACTTGGGCAGAGCAGTCCTTCCTGCAGGGCCATGCGAAAAGATATTATATGAGAGAGGCGAAGGGCACGATCGCGAAGCATCCTCACCAGTCCAGATAGACTCCCGGCTTGCGCCCCCGAGCAACAGCATAACATCCCACCTTCGCCATATCGGAGCTATAGTCTCCGATGTTATTCTGCGGCTATCCCTTCGCCGGCGAAGAATCGGAAATGATGAGTCACTTCTCGACTTGAAGGATGATGACGGTCGATGTTGAGAGAAGACCGATCGCGTCCTGCAACTGTGGGCAAGGGTGTACTTGAGGTTTGACGGGTAATTCAGGACGAATCGACAAACAGTATGGAGTGGTAACCGATCCGCGTAAGTCTAAGTCTGACTCAGACTGTCGTGCAGTGGTGGACGGAAACGAGTTGCGGAGTCGAGTCGAACATCGCCGTCGTCGCGGCACCGTGCACGCGTACCGCGTCGCCATCACGTGCAACACCGCCTCGTCCGCGTCTCACTTATAGGCTCAGGCTGTCAGAGGTACTATCAACGTTGCATACACGGTCTACATTACCTCTTCACCTGCGGCACAGGTATAGTTCGCACATCTATATGGTATCACGGATATGAAATGCTGAAGACTTGCAAGGTAGGTGGCGACTCCGACTCACAAGCTGGTGAGACTGCCAAGACAGTCGATTCTGGTTCTCCCACTAGTCCTCGAGCTGCAATATCGAAGGCTGAGCTAATCTGCTAGCATGGGTATGTCGGTTTTGAGGTAGGTACTGTAGTACTATATTCTGACGGAAGCGTCCAGGAGATCGACGCTCGCTCGCTCTCTTTGGGGCAGCTACCGCATTGCTAGCTGCCATCCCAGCTGTATATTTCGTCCTCAAACGAACTGTCAAACGTACGTCTTAGCCCCCTCTTACATCGGGTGCTTTATTGCGACTGATGATTTGCCATCAAGACAAACGAGCGCAAGTGCAGTACCCATCTTCGCAATTCATCCTAGCAGCCGGCGCAATACCATTCCAGTTCGATGCCGCCGGCGTCCCCAAGCGCGTGTTGCTCGCATATTACACGAAACGGGATCAGTGGTTGCTGTCCAAGGGCCGAAAAGACGAGGGCGAGGATCTCGCCACTACCGCCACGCGCGAAGTATTCGAAGAAACAGGCTACCCATGTCGCCTGCACCGTGTCCGGCTGCTCCCTACGTGCGCTCCGAGTCCGAACTGGCTACCGGAAGCTGGCATCCAGCCGCACACTGCGCGACTCGCGGAGAACAGCTCGGAGCCCTTCATGCTCACGTTGCGTCCCATCGGGTTCGACCAGCTCAAATTGATCTTCTGGTACATTGGCGCTGTCGACATCCCTTACGAGGCAGAGGACGCGGCCGCGACTAAACAGATGCAACCTGGCACCCATCAGCTTGCGGAGGGTTTCGGAGAGGTCAGGCTGTGGGACATATCCGACGCGCTCAAGGCTCTTTCCTTCGAGGGAGATAGGGAGCTTGTGCGGAACGCTGTGGCTATCTTGGCCTCAGAGACATCATGAAGCGCTGTGGTATGGGTTGGTCTCCTCTTGCTGAAGCGAAATGCTGCAGGTTGTCATGATCTGACCATCCCGATGCCGGTTCGGCCCTTTCAATGTGGTGCTTGCAGGCGTACACATACACGAGTCTGATTACTTATCCTGTCGTAGACGATGCACAGACTCACTCGTGTTCCTCTTAGATGAATAGATGATAGCGTTGGATATCCCCGACCACCCTCCAAGGAGTAGAGTCTGCCGTGCACGCGACCTCTCGCACACATAAACGGGCCAAGTCCACGTCCATCCAATAGGCGCTGTAATTAGCGAGTCTAAGAAAGTGAGACGAGCGATCTTCCATGGAATTGGCAATAATGATGCTGCTTACTACCGCACGCTGCGGCGGCAGGCGGCGCAAGGCCGGTTATATACTCGTGTCGGGCTTTCCATTCCACCTCTTGGATCCGAACCACCATCTGGTACCGTCAGGAGCAATCGCGGAAACCCAAAGATGACGGCGCCGAAGGACTACTCCTCCTATGCGATTCCTAACTCGGAGTTAGTGAAGACGCTGAAGCTGATGAAGCATCCTGAAGGAGGTGCGTACGCATCGGGCTTTGATTGCTGGATTTAACATACTGAGCAAATCCTTGCGCGTATATCCAGGTTACTTTGCGGAAACAGATCGTCAATCCGCACAGGTTCCATCGCCGTTCGCAGGTGCGGCACGAATGGGCTACGATATGATATGTGAATTGCTGAAGCCCCCTCTCTGCTCAGGGCAAGCGCTACGATCCCTAGCTACTTCCATCTACTACCTGCTCACGCCAGATGAGCCAAACGGCGTCATCCACATGAACAAGTCTGCGGTGAGCCTTTCTGCATTCTGAAGCGCCCGCAACATACTCAAGAGGCCCATCCAGACTATGCACGTTCTTCACCAAGGACGTACGGAGTACACTTTGATCACTCCTGGCAGTCCGCCGAAAGTCGAGAGAAAGGCAAGTATATCATACGATCCTGGCAAGGGACGGGACGGTGAGACATCAGTTACTGACTTTATCCTAGGTGATGGGTCCGAACATCCATGCAGGAGAGGTTCTGCAGTTGCTCGTGCCGACTGGTGTATGGAAGATGTCGCGTCTTCTCGAGGAAGACCTCGCAAGCGCTTCGACTGAATCTTCGAAGGACCATTGTGGATGCCTCATAACGGAAGTCGTGTTCCCGGGCTTCGCATGGGAGGATCATGGGTTCCTGACCAAGGAGGGCCTGGAGGAGCTCTTCGGCGGCGTAGATGCACCAGAAGCAAAGGGGCTGTTGAAGTATGTGAAGGCATAGATCAGTGCAGACGGACTTGAACGTAGGGTTAGAGTGCGATACGTACTTAGGAGGAGGTCCGCGAGTCGCGACACCACGGACACACCGAGATGCGCGCTTTCCCAGCCTGTCCGTATAATGGTCGACCTGGACATAGAACCATTTGGACTACACGCTGCTCTGGCGGGGACTCGAAGATGAGCTTGCTCGTCCGGCAACACGGCGGTACACTGTAGCACAGTCGAGTCAAGTGACAGAGAAGCGCCTTCGCTGATAGCGGGGCCGTTGAGATCTAGGGTGTAAAAGGCGTCATCCACTGGCAGCGAGTACTTCCACGGAGAGGATCGATGGACAGTGTCATACAGCCCATATCTCCACGATGTCCGCACCTCCAACCCTAGACAACCTCGACGGCATCGCAGCCATCTATCCGCACGAGCCGGACCACTTCAGCGTCGTGCGGGCTCAAGTCGAGCAACGCGCGCAGCTTGTCAAGACTTGGGACATTCATCTCGACGAGAAAGTCCTGGAAATAGGATGTGGCCAGGGGGATTGCACGGTCGTATTGGCGACTGTGGTGGGAGACGAAGGATCGGTGACTGCAGTCGACCCTGCTAGTCTCGATTATGGTGGGAATCACCGCTTGGTACCTCCGGAATACTTGCTAAGCCAGATGATCAGGGTCACCATACACTCTCGGACAAGCCCAAGCACACCTTCGCGCCTCCTCCGTCGGTCATCGTATCAACTTCGTGCAAGCCGACCCCATCGCCTTCCTGCAGAGCAGCACGGAACACTACACCACCGCCGTGCTCGCGCAATGCACCTGGTACTTCGCAGCACCGCACGTCTTCTCCGACATCCTCGCTGCGCTGCTCGACCGCGTAGACCGAGTCTGCATATCGGAGTATGCACTCACCTCATCCGACTACCGCGCCATGCCCCACATCCTCGCCACCTTTGCACAGGCTGCGCTTGAGTGCAGGAAGACTACCTCCACGGCTAACGTCCGCTCTCTCCTGGCTCCGGAACGGCTTCGTGCAGCCGCGCTTGCGGTCGGACTGTCCGTGAAGGCCGAGACGGTCATGCAGCCTCCGGATGGCATGCTCGACGGGACGTGGGAGACCGGTTACGTCCTCTCGAAGGGCTTCGAGGAGGAAGTCGACAAGTACGTGTCGGATGAGCGGGAGAAGGCTGTATACACTGGCTCTATTGACTCCATTCGCGCGATGAGATATGCGCTGAAGGCGAAGGGCGACAGGGTGCATACCATGGACATTTGGGTAGCGACATTCGCCAAAGCGACGTGAGCAGTTGCCGTGTATACTGACCGGTGAGAGCGCATACGCAGTTTGCATCGTAATAGTAGGAATGGAATGCATACGAGCATATTCTAGCATTCAGAGCAGCTTGGGAAGAAGCCGGGAGAGACAGAGACGGTGAAATTGGAGAGAGGTTTGACGCGCTGACGCTCATTGCGGCAGACTGCCGACGCCTCCTTCTTGGTGCACCTCCACCACTTCCACATACCCTCTGCAACGAACAGCCACTATCTCGCTAGATGGCTCACACAGCTCGGATAGCCATACCTTCAGATCTCGCTGCCTATGAGCCTAGTATGAGGTGTAAGCGTTACATAAAGGGCCGACCACACTGCTCGCAGAAGTGACAGAACGCACCGGACGTAACGTAACCCGGTGCACGAAGCTGCCGTCTTTGACTTGCAGCACTTCTTCCGTGCACAGCCGGATGTCCGCATCGGAGGTGAGCCTGAGAGCACCTCCTCGTCTTCCACGCTGAAAGCGATATAATTACAGGAGGAAAGCGCGCAGCACGCAGGACTGCCGCGTTCCGGGGCTCCGGGGGGAAGAATATTCATCTGAGGACAACACGAGGCGATGGAGATCGCGGCTGAGATGAATTGTGGTTTGAACTGCAGCTTCGCATACAAAGGGTTTCGCGCGAAGGGCAGGCATGCCCCTCGCACTGGGACACAGCGGTGTGGCGTGTGGGTGGGAAGCTCCTGGTGCGTCTTCTTCTCTCGTTCTTCCTTTGTTCGGCGCGTGGCGAGCGCATGATTCCAGCGGGGTCTTTTAGTCTACTGCGGGCCTTGCACGGTAGATGGCTCAGATTGGGAAACGGTTCATCGGCGGCGGGAGAATTTGCGGTATGGTCCATGTGTCGGCGGTGTGTCAGGTGCGCTTGGGAGCGAGAAGTGGGCGGGTCTGTCCGCTAGTTCTGTGCCTACCCGAAATCGTCATCCGGGTATCCTAGCCTCACTCCTCGGTGTTGCTGATAGTCTCTCCTGCCATACCAGGCAAAGTACGGCGATGGTGAGCTTTTCGCTCGAGACGTATCTTTGAAAGCGCGCAACGGCGTCCGAGCCACGCACAGATCGTCGATGGATTGGCTGCTGTCCGTGCCATGAAAGGGTCGACTTCTTCTGACTCGCAACAGGCGAAATCATGCATATTCCCGGCGGGGCAGCATCTGAGCAGCATTGATCTATCACGAGGCAACCCCTCGGCCTCACGCGTCATCACTGCACAGTCCCGCGTACGACTTCGCTCGCGGTCCGAGGTCGGACGCAAATGTCGTTGTTTCCAGAAATCAAACCCTTCCAGCGAGCATCTCCATCCGTATCTCGCACACGGTCAAGAACGTTCCCAAGTATTGTCTCCCGCTGCTTGCCAATCTGATGACGACCTGATATCCCCACCGCCGTTGTTGTGTCGTTTCCGCAGACAGGGTGTCTTCCCTTGTTTCCTACCCGCTTGCAACTGGTCCACTGTGGGCTCATCGGTGGCTGAGACAAAGACAGTGAACAATTGGGCCGCGGTTGTTCTCACGACAAACGCACCACCCCGAAGCCACCAACGTGCTTGCCTTGAGGACAACCGAGGATGGGGCAAGAGTAGCCTAGTTGGGGAATAGTGGATGCGTATGCAGTTAACCTTAGATCGCGGCCGAAGTGAGTGTTGGGGTTCGACACCCCCGTCATATTACAGAAAGGTGGCATGTCCATGAAGGCGTATGCGCAAGGAACATGACCGCCATGTCTTTTAAGAGAGCTCAGCCCGTCTAAATGGCAGCACATGCTCTGCGAGCGACCACATGGACCACTGCTATTATCTTGCGACCCAAACACTATGCGAGAGATCTAGGAGCGAGGTCTAAGCGGATCATGGAGGCCCTCCGAGTCTCGCACTACGAGCGGGCCAGTCGGTGAAGAAGGACGCTACCTCCCGATGTCAAGCTCGATATTGTCTCCGGCGATCCCGGTCTGCAACCATGAAGACGGCGTGAAGGCGGCCGCCGCCCAGCTGCGGCAGACCGCGCCCGTCGGTCGATAGGTGAGAGTTCGACTTCAACTTCGTCAACACCACTCATACCACTTGGCCGACTTGTAGTTAGTCTCGGGCACATTCGAGGATGCCGAACATTAGATCCTATCACGCGCATCACCATCGTCGCGGCGCGCGGTGGGTGCATCTGCTGCGCGCGACAACGTATGGAGAGGATGGAATGAACTCCCCTGCATCTCTGTCGGAATCAGGCATCGAGCACCATCTCCAAAGTGCATTCCATGTCGACTTTGGCTCACGGTCCTACTGACTTACTGATCACACTCGCATTCTCACCGCTTAGCCCCCCACCAATTGCCGAAGGGGGAGGAGCGGTCGCTCGCGGAGTTGGCGCCAGTAATAGTGATGATGATGGACTAAGGTTATGGGCGTCCGCGCGCGAGAGCCCCAGAGACTCAAGATGCCCCAGACGAATTCGCCAACCAGCCACTGCACTGGCCGCTGGCGGTCAGTAGCCACGACTCGCTGGACCAGTCACGATCAGATCCTAAGCGCAGAGGTGGGGCAGGGACTCAGACTCACTGCATGGCATCTGTTACAAAGTGATCAGCGGCAGCGAGGGTTACGACACACTGACACATCCACCACATCTGCCGTATGCCGTAGGATCAGCCGCTTGGATAGTCTACCGACGGTCGAACCATAGAGTAGGGTGCCGCTCATGTTCAAGGCGGTGACCTTGTTACGAATCGAGGAACGCGAGACCGTGGGCAAGGATGACCCTGCCCTGGGGATATCACTCGAAGGCGCGGTATCGGTCGAGAGTGAGTGCGCAGGTACGAGTCAGGTAGGGGATGGGTTAGCGACGGGGAGGGGGTTGGAGGAGATCGTGCACCATGCGTCGAGCTTGAATAGCGTAATTACCGCTTCACTGGAGAGGCAGGGTTTCGCAAAGTCCGGACCTGCCAAATGTACTAGAAAGCGATCTCATTGCAACGTGCGAGGGACACATGGTCAAATTTCGAGGGGCATAGTCGGATGGAATTGCAGGGCCTTTGAGCCTCGATATATCGTAGTCTCGAACGGCTATCTGCGAGATCGAAAAGATGTTATCCGCGCGCACGCTCAACGATGGCCAATGGGCCATTCCCCAGCGAGTATCGGAACAAGGTCGCGTCCCAATCGAGATTCGTCGATGCTATTGTAAGAATGCTTCCGCGATAGTACATATCTAAACGACAGACCGGAAGTTGAGGTCCAGGGTCTCTCATGAGCGACGCTGACCAAACCACTGCGGGCTCGGAGAGACTAGGCCACTAGAACGCATTCCGAACGTTAGCGAAACGTCTTGGGCATAGCAACGGACAATAAGGCAGCTAGAAGATGGAACACGCACCCGTGCTGTTCAAAGAGCCCACACGCACCTACGTCGGCGTTGCGAGACGTGCGCCGACCAGAGCGAAATGGAGCCAGGCGGGGGGTCGGAATCGAATGACTGCGGGTGAGGTCGTGAGAAGAGGTACGCCACGGATCTGAAGCTCGGGGGTCGAGCAAATGAGCACCAGCACAGGCGGCGCGGTGATAGACTCGGGCGCTGCGGAGCGAAACACTGCACACAGGTTGGACATACCGAGTTGGCACTGCCTACCCAGCTACCGAGCATACAGAACACCGAGCATACAGAACAGTTGCGAAGGCCCGGATGTCATCGAAGCGGAGGTCGAATGCGAATATGGGCAGGTCCGCGGGCGGGTAGAGACCGCCATCGGTGTTCATGAGGAACGGAGAACCGTCTTCACCGCCCCGGGGATGATGAGCAGCGGCATTCTGTGACAGACACCGGTGAGCAAGAAGACATTCTGGGTTCTAGGAACCGTCAGAGGCGGTGAGCAGAATATGGAGCCCGAGCAGGCTATGTCGTAGAGTGTGCTCGCTGCAGGTTCGAGGCTAGCGGTGAGTAAGTATCAGTAAGGCCAGTTGTGAGGCGGGCCCGGCGGAGGGCGGTTGTACGGATTAGGCGCACCCCGGGTTCTGCCCGCAGAATTGCCCGATTGGGGAACTGTGATGGTGTGTGCCTCTGTGGGTCCGCAAACAGAGCCGTGGGAGACCGGCCAAACAGCGCGATCACGCGTACGCGCGGTGCCGCATGTCGCTCATTCGCCTCCTCCTCCTCGGCCGTTATTGTATTTTCACCCGAGAGGCACAAGCGTCCCGCAGAGTATGGCAAGGCGGGGCCGTCGACCCCCCGCGCTCTTCCTGGTTAGTCTGGAACCCGCTCAGAACAAAAGCCGCGTAGCGAATGACAACCAGATTCCAGGACCGCGAAAGGCCCGCCTGTGGTCGGTCGGTAGACACGTTCTGAGTGCGCGTTGGCATTCAATGTCGAAAGCCTGTGACGAAGCGGCACCGAGCCCGACCATGTCGACAGTTTTCTGAGGGTGGACAATCCTCCCGCTGCTCTCGCCGACACAACGGCCATTTTACGCCCTCGCCGTCGACGTGCAACGTAACACGCACTTCCTGACATCCTCCCCTCTCGGGGGACTTGATAACCATCTGTCATAATCACGCTGCGAAGAATCATCACAAGCGCCATGAGAGAAACGCGTGAGAGCGCCGATGACCCTTGATCTGGATCTCTCCCGCGTTGCTAACTTGCTCTCACGGTTCCTCGCAGCGCGACCTTGTTCTTCGGTGATTCCTCTGCCGTCCACCTCAGACTAGGGTGCGTTCTCGACCTCGCTTGCAGCATGACCCCAAGGATACCTCTTCTGTCGTTCTGATTTACGCGCTTCCGTAAATCCCTCTTCTCTCAGGTTCTCGCGGTCAAATCGGATGCAACTATCAGCGGCGGCGGAAAGCAAGCACAGATATGTTGAACTGCGACTGGAGCACACTGCCAGGCGTGTCTCGAATTCGCAAACAATTTCGTTGACTAGCTTGCCTGATCAAGAACAGGACATGTCGCCGGAAAAGCCAAGGTTCGTGATTGTGCTGCTGACCAGATCAGGACTCATCGATTGGGCTTCCGACATATCTACCAACAGCCTGTCTTGTTGCCTCAGGGCTCCAAGCGCTATTGTATTTTCCTGGCCTGCCCTTTCTGTTGCAGTCACCTCTGGCGCTCCAGCTGGCCGATCTCATCTTCCTAGTTGTCGGCCCGATGACATGCACTGCCGGTCCTGGAAAGATCTGAAGAGATATTCAAAGCATGCACACCTCAAGGCTTTCGGCGCCTGCTGGGCGGTCGTGGACCTACAGAGAAGATGATTTAAACGCGTCCTAGTTTTCCAGTCCCCCTCATCCCGCCACAGTTCGCCCCCGCCGTCCAGCATGGATGCCCTCGCTTCCCCCACCGACCACCTCTTCGATCAGCTGTCGCGTCTCAGCGATGGCGACCACTCCGTCTTCATCCGCACCGATGCTCAAGCCTTCCTCGAGTACCATCGTGGTGGGAAGAGCAGCGTCTTTACGTCACATGTCGCCGCCCTGATGCCCAACGTGGTCATCAAGCTGCACACGCCTCTAGTCCCCTCTATAATCTCCTCCGTGTACGTCCGCGTCGCCACCTGCCCCGTCTACAGTCACTGATCGTGTCTGCGGTATCCACAGTCAGCCACGACAGGGCCATCCAGTACAGCGCGACCCTCATACCCGTCTGTACGTCGCAGATGGACTCACCGACATCATCAGTCTCGTCAAGAACCATAAGGCCGCTACGCTCGTGCGCCCACACTTCTTCCTGCTTTATCGCCTTGGTACTGACTACTGATGACCCCAGCGCGAGGATGCTACGCTCGTCTCGTGGTCCAACAGCGGCCTGCACGAGGCACTCACCTCTTTGGTCACGGTATACAAGGAGCTGCATACCCTCATCGCCAAGTTCGATCCGGCGCGTGCCGTTGACCCCGTTCCCTTCTTCGGCGACAATCTACTGGACACCTCCATGGGCATGGACTGCTTCGATCAGTTCATCCACAACTACGAGCCGTCGACAACTGTGGGTGATAAGCCCCAGGACTTCTCGACCTTCCTTCCGGGAGCACGCAACACGTTACCTCCCCTGGGAACGCTGGAGAGCGTTAACTCTATCGACAGCTTGTTCTCATCGGCGTTCCGCACATCCTACGTCACATCCCGTTCTACTTCTGGCAAGCAGTCTCCGATGCTTGGCGATTCGGTGAGTGTTATCCCCGCTCGGTCACAGCATACACGTGTTGACGTGTTGCTTCGCAGCCTTCTGCCTACATGTCATCCAGCATCTCCCGCCTCCGGATCGACAACACGCCCTTTGGCCCGGCCTCGGAGTTGTCCCCGGCTGCCATGTCCTTCACCTTCTCCAGCCCGTCAGCATCCTCCAGCGGCGCATCCGATGGCATGCTGTCCACTCCGATGACGATTGCCCCATCCGTGCTTTCCTCCCCCAACTCCTGGGACTCTACTCCCTTCGCGGATAGCCCCTCTCTCCCTGTGATCCTCGAGACTCCTCTTGAGGAGAACTTCGATGAGGAATCCGCTTCACACTTCCTCAACGGCCCTGAGCTTCCTCAGTCTCAGCCCATGGTCAGTCCTGTGCTGCCGCCGTCTCCGCGTGATAGGCATTCTCCGATGTCCGTCGTCGATAGCCCCAAGCGGAAGCGTTCTTCACCTTCTCCGGCCAAGGAGACATCCGCGGCGCCCAAGTTTCCGTCTCAGACTCGTTCCACAGCTGCGGAAAAGTCCCGCTCGCACCGTTCTCCTCTTTTCACCAGCCCGAAGGCACCGAGGGCCAATGTTTACCGCCCACGAAAGCCTCTCCCAGCACCCAAAAAGGTCAAGGCTGCCCCAGCTCCTCCTCCTGCACCCAAGCGCGGTGTCTGCCCTCTCCCGGGACGCGTCGTGAAGTCATCCCGCCGCTCTACCCTCGCGAGCACCTCCTCCTCCACACCCTTCATCGCGCCCAAACCCGCAGTCACTACCCGCACTTTCCTCCATGTCTCGGACTCGCTCAACTCTGACGACAGCGAGCACGAGCACACTCACAAGGACGTCGAGTCAGACAGCGACGACGAGAGCGATTACGAGGCGGACCGTTCCGAGGACGACGACGAGGACGACTTCCGCCCCTACAAGCGCACTCGCAGCACATCACGCCCCGCCATCTCCACCCTCGACGACTCTTCGCGCACGCGCCGGAAGGCCCGCAGCCAGAAGATCAACGCGGCCATGGGCTTGGGGTCGCGGAAGGGAGGCTCTTCGAGGCGGCGCAAGGGCAAGAAGGAGAAGGAGCCGCGGACGCTGTGCATCTACTTCGACGTCTGCGGGAAGGACTTTGGGCGGCATAGCGACATGCTGCGCCACGCGGAGTGCTCGTGCAAGGGCAATCCCAATCCCAAGAAGAAGCGTCACTCCATCTGCCCGATATGCGACTTGTCGCGTCGCGGCACGATGCGGCCCTCCGGCACAGAGGCTCGGACAACTGCAGGCAACGGCTCAAGGCGAAGCTCGAACGTCTCGCGCGCGGTGAGACAGAGGAGCCTGAGGATATCATGGATGAAGATGAAGATCTGGAAGCCGAAGTGGCTGTAGAGGCTGCCGAGGTTGATGCTGGCGAGCAATAGCTTGCTGTCTGGCTAGGGTCGTGTCACTGAGGCTCCTGCGCTCGTGTTCGCTCTGGTTCGGCTGCGTGCTCCCGCTGAGCTGGGTTGTCTCTGCTCTGGTTAAGTTTCTTTAGGTCCGTCTTAATATTGTTATTATCTTAGTCTGTGGTACGGGCCTGCTCCCCGCTGGACGCTCCTCTAACTTAACTCGGATGTCTGAAGCATCTCGGTCTCTGTTCCTCTGCACATCCCTCCTATCATCGTTTATCACATACGCATACCCCAGCCCCGATCATCTGTTCCTGTACAAAGTCTTGTCGCATCTCCTGTACTTGTATCTGCCTTGATTCATTGGCTCTGCGGTCCGTGCTTCTCTCATTCTCCCGACCGCGTCGGACGATGGCGCCCACGATGTGGTCGCCCTTGTTCATTCCGGAGCTCCTCCCAACACGAAGCTCGTCACGGGCGGCCGCAAGTGAGATGTGCGCTACTCATTTTGTCAATGCACGTCAACTGTCGCTCCCAGGGACCCACAATTCTGAGAGTGCCGGATCCGTCGCTTCCGGTGTCATGATGCGCACCGCCCCCCTTCTTTGCCCCAGGACGGCCTTGTGCACATTCCGAGCGTCTTGTGCGTGTCCTTGAGGTGCGCTTGCATATGGCTCATGACATGACCGTGTGCCCGGAAATATCTAGTCTTCTCCTCATAGGCGCAATCGCCGTCGACGCGAGAAGATGTCCGATGATCGACTGGCGGGGTCTTGGAAAAAGGGCGCATGTCCGAAGACATACAATACACGCTCCCAGGCAGGATGTACTTGGTTCAGACCCTCGGGACATCCGACACGGCTGCCGACTCAAGGAAGACGATGGTCCCGATATGTCGCAAGGCTTCGCGACATACGGTAAGTTTGCATCTCGAGATCGCATGATTCTGTCCACTGCGGATAATCAAAGAAACACGTCTGAGTCTGTAGGTTACGACAGCGTAGTAATACATTAAGGGGAACGAGACGCACCGTGCACAACCCGCTGCCCAATGACGCCAACGCCGTGTTCCTATGGCTTAGCGTGGAGAACAAAAGACCGTCGGAAGACTCGAGATGCGTTGAGAGAAGAAGCGGAGAATGAACAGCGTCACTGCCGCATTGTATCGTCCTGCCTATCAAGGTAATCTTCGGCTTCCGGGCGAGCGGCGGCGTGGGGGCACTGATCCAGGTGGTGGTTTAGTGTTCTTTGAACCAACGTGCAGTGGGCCCGTGTCCATCTCTGTCCTGGTCGAGTCAGCTTCGTCGGAACGCGCGGATGCAGACTGACCACGTACGGCTAGCATGAGCAGGCACCACCACTGTCTCAGTCTTCTCTGCTGGTGTAGAAATGATGCACGCGGGTGCAGATGCGCCTCAAGGCTGCTGGTCCACTTCATTATCTCACACATATCAGAGGACGTTGGGCTTGATCCTTCCGACGATATTGTATCCATGCGCTACGCCTCGGAGGTCAGGATGCATAGAGCGTCTGAGGATACTCATGTCTCCTAAGTGAGGTACCGCGCATTGTCCGCGAATCTGCCTTGCATCCAAATGACTGGTTCATTTCCGTGTGCTATCTCCGATGTTCTGAAAGTTCAGGTTAGACGCAAGAACCCCGAAACCATATGGTAGCACTGTAGCTGATGTCCGCACCGGTCATATTCCCTCAAGGCACAGCTGAAAGGGCAGAACAGTGATCGTAGAATTGAGCTCCTAAATTTCAAGTTGCTGTTCAATATTCGGAGGAGATTGACGGCGGTTCTGGCGGAGGAGGAGGAGGAGCACATAAAGGTCGTCGGTTGAAGCAACCTCCGAGCGCAGAGAGCGCCTCCCCGCACCCCAAATTCGGGCGAGATTCGGCGTCAATCCAGAGGAAAGCGGGGACAGACGCTAGCTTGGCCTCTCTTCGGCCGCCGACGTTCTCATCGCCATCCCTCTCGCCGTTCGCACCTCATGGCTACAACTCCTCTTGACCGCTCGCCGTCCACAGCAGCCTCAGCGCCCGCTACACCGAACATAGCCTCAGCGTCGGAGACCCTCGGCGAACACTTGTCGTACCCCGTACCAGCCGGGCTAGCAGCGCCAGTGGCGTCTTCGTCGACGGCGGCACAGTCGCGACCTCTCCTCAAGGATCGCTTATACGTTGGAAATTTACATCCGAGTGTAGATGAGTGCGTATAGTACGGCGGACTCCTCGTAGTGCCGGGTTTTGACGATGACGTTCTTTGACCAGATACACTCTCCTGCAAGTGTTCTCCAAGTTTGGGAAAATCAACAAGCTCGACTTCCTGTTCCACAAGGCCGGACCGCTGAAAGGGAAACCAAGAGGCTATGCATTCGTGGAGTATGGGTCCAAAGACGTACGTCCTTCCTCCAGAATTCACAGACGCAATGCGCTGACCCCGGGGATTCTATTGCATGCATCGCATACACATACGACGGCATGGCGTATCTCATACCCATGTGCAGTTGAGCCCGGGGTCGGCGGGGGTTTGGTAAAGTCGAACTTACGCTCATGCCATCGCTATTTGCCACATCTTAGGATGCGGAGAAGGCCCTCACACATGCTCACGACAAGCTCTTACGTGGCCGGAAACTCGTCGTAACCTACGCGAACCAAGCCCCACTGGACTCAGCGTCAGGCGCATCAGGATTGGGGTCGAAGAACCGTAGGGCGATGAGCGAAGTTGGGAAGCCCACGACGCTCAGTCTGCTGAAGAGTGCAGGTACAGGACGGTCCAACAACGCGTAAGTCGCTAAACCGCTTCATGTGCGCCGTGCGACCTGTCTGTTAATCCATATTCCCATATTGCTACAGAACCGATGCCAAGATCGCGCGAATGGAGGCGAAGTTGAGACAACTCGAGGGCGCATCGACTACGTCGGCGCTCGGAAGCCTGCCAGGGCACCCATCTCTTCCGCCGAAGCCTGTCGCAGCTGCAGCTGCGGCCGCTGCTACCTTCAGTCCACGACACACGCACACACACGCAGCTTCTGGCGGTGCGAGGGAACGAAGTCGCGCTGCCCCTTTGCCGTCTTTGCCCATCATCCCATCTAATACTACTCATCCCCCGATCAAGGTGGAGAAAGGTCTTCCCCTGCTCTCCGCCGTCTCTGCTCCTGCTCCTGCTCGTCCATCTACCAAGAAGTCTGCTCTCTCCGGTATTCGAATAGTAAAGAAGAGTTGACACGTCTGTTGTGAAGTATCCAGTCGCTATGGTATGACTGACATACATGCCAGCAATTGTTGCTGTATGCCACTTTGCCTACGCGCACTACTCCCTGGTAGTATATCGGTTAGTACACGCGCCTGTCATCCATGAGATTTTGGTGGGGTCGCGCGAAAGCGGGGTTCGACTCCCCGCCAGGGAGATGTTGGGTTAGTGACGTCTTTTTGAAACATCATTCAAGATGTCTATCTCCTGGAGGGTGCATGCATCCTTGTTGCAACCAGATGCTCACCGTCGGAGGCATGATACTTCAATAGTACAAGATTTCCTTGGGGTACTTGATTTGACTATGATATGTGATGCGACAAATATATACACTTGTGCGGGGCCGTTGAGAGTGAATCCACCCGATGATACTGCCAAGTAAACCCATCATCCATAGAGTCAGCAGTCATGATACTCAGTTTCTAGCACGCCCCCTTGTCGACCCAGACGCCAGCTATCCAGAGGATGTCAGCACAGACGCATACGCACCAGTTGGAGTAGACGTACCAGCACCGCCGGGAGTGTCACCTTGAGTCCACCATGATGCGGTCCACAGGTGGCCGTTGTAGGTCGCCTGCTGCCCGCCAGTGTAGACGGCCTGCGCATGGTAGAGTCGTCAGCAGATGTTGCCAAAGTGGGGAGCCACGGATACGTACAGACGCGCTCCAAGCAGAGACGGACGAGCATAACCCGCTGCCGCCGGTGGGAGTCGAGGTCGAGGTGGTCGTGGAGGTCGGTTTGACGGTGGTGCTGCTGGAGGAACCGCCCTGGCCCATGTTGTTGCGGATGTTGTCCCACTTGCTGTTGGGGTAGTTGATGTGGTTCTGTGTCTGGTCGAGAGAGCCGTACACGCCTGCGGTCGTGCCGACAAGCGAGTCGGAGCCGGTCTTGTCGGTGGAGAGCTGCAAGTTCGCAGATCACATCAGTCGGTCTGCGATCGTGCATGCATTCCGGAATCGTGCATGCATTCCGGAATCGTGCATGCATTCCGGAATCGTGCATGCATTCCGGAATCGTGCATGCATTCCGGACAAGGAGAAGTAGCACTCACGTCCCAGAACATGGAGCCAGCGAGACCGTTGGACTGGGTGTACTGCGCCTTGAGGCTCGCGATGTGGGGGGTGTCGTATGAGACAAGCTCGCCCTTGGACGCATCGTACGAGTAACTCGTGATATCCGTCAGGTTCTCAAAGATAGTCGCGCCCGCGAGGGGGAGAACCTTGTAGGAGTAGATGCCGGCCTCGATCGTGCCAGGGCCAATCTGACATGTCGGTCTCAATCAGTACTTTATCGAGGCATGCTTAGAAAGGCATGGACATACGCCGTTGTAGGACGCGCCAATGCCTGTCGTGTTCTCGAACGCACGGCCGTAGACGGGGATCCCCAGGTTGATCTTGGACGCGGTCGCACCGTGAGAAGTGTAGTACTTGACCGCCTTGTCGGTGGAGACGTTCGTGCGAGTGCCGCCGTAGACGTTAGCTTGGTTGTCAGCCTGGATAGGTGATCAATTAGCCTCTTCTGGGGTCCTGCGGGTTCATGACGGGAGCTTACGAAAGTCAACCAAGAGCCAGCGTAGTCGTAAGCCTACATGACAGGACAAGGGTTCTGTCAGGACCGCCGCGGCGGGGGCACATGAGGATCCGTGCGTACCATGAGGTTCCAGAAGTCAAGTGCGGCGTCCATCGTCGACATCTTGAGCCATTGGTAGTTGTCGGAGCCTGCGGGGACAGCAGCCTGCCAATCAAGACGGATCAGTACGACGGCGTTCTGCCCCAAGCATGCCTGAATTGGAGGCTAATGTGGCGGAGGCGTACCGTGAGGAGGTAGGGCTGTGCATCGCCCTTCTGCTTTTGCAGATTGGTGAACGCGGTGCGCAGCTCGGTCAGGAGCGAGGCGAAGCCAGAAGCCAGGGCGTCCGAGTTGGGGTACTCGAAGTCGATGTCGATACCGTCAAAGCCGTAGTTCTCGATCAGGCTGACGGCACCCGAGACGAACGTCGCACGCTTCGAGGCGTCGGTGACGAAGTTGAAGTGCCCAGCCTGGGAGTACGTCCATCCGCCGATGGAGAGCAACACCTTGAGGTTCCTGCATATGGGAGCGAATGCAATCAGCATCGGAGCATGCGCGGAGCTGCCGTTAACTTGTCCGACCTGTGGCTGAGCTTGAGTAGGTACAGCTGAGGGTAGTATGGCAGATGAGCGTCTCGGGCGATCTATCGAGCGATAGGAATGGTCCTTACCTGCTTCAGGCAACCGTAGAGGTTGTTTCCCGGCTCATCCCACGAGTCTCCGTCGAAGTGTTTCTGTTCGCAGCCACCGTCAGCCCTACTGATCCTCCTCTCGTGTGAAAGCACATGCTCACCTGCTCATCCGCATACGAGTCAGTGAGGGAGATAGTGCCACTGTCCGCCGAAACATCGGCGAACGAGTACAGAATGTGCGTCAACGGCGTGGGGTTGATGTCCGTCGGCTCTGCGGAGGAGAATCAATGAGCATGTGCCCCAGCGGCGGCGGAGAGAACGTCACTCACGGAAGTTCGCGCCATAGATGCCCCTGCGTCGCCAACGTGATCAGCAGGTAAGTCCTGTCCTTTTCCACGGGAGTACGCACCAGTTCGTGAAGTACGCGGCCTGAACCTTCCCGGATGCGCGCTTGTGGATGACCTTGGTCTCCGCCGCACCCGTGGCAACCTTCCGCGGTGCATCCTTGTAGGCCGCAGGGCGGTGCATGACCTGCGTCGCGTCGACGACGACCAAGGCGGCCAAAGCCACCGCGGCGACGAAGAGGACGCGCTTCAGCGTAGCCGACAGAGCCATGATATCCGAGGAGGGTATGTGGAGTGTCGGTGCTGGGGGAGGAGGGAAGGCCTCTCTGTGGCGGGCGGTTCGGGTTCTTCTTCCTCGAGGTACGCGGACCTTTTGTAGGCCTCGAGAACACAGTCCCGCGGCTCGGGGAGCGTGCTTGAGGACCCAAGAGGGCCTGGGACGACATGATGCACCTGCAGAATCGCGATGCAGCAGATGCGTTCCATATGGTCGCTGTCCGTTTCTAGATGCCGTACGCTTCTCCGGAATCCGTCCAATGCGCGCCCTCACGGGGGAAAGCGCGTGTGGGTATCACGGCCTGTGGTCCCAGATGGCGGTATGGTCGGCTGCAGAGGCAGGCCACAAGCCCGATATGCCTATCGGACAATTTGCCGGAGAGCTAGCGTATGCGAACCATGCTTGCTGCGTCGCCGCAGACAGGCACGTCGAGAGGGATTGGGCTTTGCCGCCGAGTGTCCATGCTGCAGCGCGGTCACCAGCAGCGTGCGTTGGCGTGGTTACTGGGCACATTGTCGCGCTCCCGAGCGCCCGAGGGCCGACAAGCTCAACTCGGTCTGCAGCGGCGCGCAGATGGTACTAGCACCAGGGCCAGACGCACCCAGTCGGGTAACTCGTATCGTCGCCTTCGGCGCGCTGCTGTGATTGAGGTGCTCAGCTCGTGCCTCGGGAACAAGGAAGTAAGGTCATAAGCTTACCAGAGTGATCAACTGATACCGGGACCATGTGGTATGTCGTCGTCGTGCATCAGGGTAGCTTAAAGCAGCAGAGGAACTGCGGGACGCCCAGAACTGAGACCGTGCGGACTACTTGCGTCTGTCGAGTCACGCTTTGGTCGACATTCAGTCCACCACCATGATGATGTGCGACTCGGCGAGCCACTGGTACTGGTTGGCTCGTCATGACTGCCGGTATGCCCGACTGCGCAGGTGAGATCATCCAGGTGGACGAGAAGAAGTTCAAGAAGTCACCGGGCTTATCGTACAACATGGTCGATAAGACAGATACGTGAGCATGGCCACTTATTGACATGTTCGACTCGGACGCTCACCGAGGTCATTGCGAGCCGGACGCAATTATGAGAGCGGACCCGACGAAGTGCGATAGCGGATCAGGAGAACGGTACCGTCGAAGATCATGGATGCTCGAAAGCTGCAGCTCGAATGCGGGTGCTGTACTTGAACTTAGCTATTGACGATGTAGGAGGAGTACTATTTCTTCGCCAGCTCACCGGATTACCAGTGCGTGTGCGGATCAGTCGCGGCCCGGCCTCGAAACCTTGTCTAGATGCCGTTTCTGATTCCGTGGATGGTTTCACCATGGTCACACATTTGCTGGCACACGAGTGCTTTGGAAGTGAACGCACGCACGTCACACGAGCTCTTTGGATATCTACACAACATGGGCGTCGAGACCGAGAAGTCGAAGTCAAAAGTCATACAAAGCTTGGTATTAAGGGCAGCCTTCTGGATATGTGTAGGCGAACTGTGTTGTTGAAAGCAAGCAAATGAGCAGACGATGGACTGTGCGGGGATGACGATGGGCGGTAGTGTGGTGTGGCGTTGTGAGCATTCTGAGAGACGAGACGAAACAGGCGAGCATGCGACGAGGAGTGTGACGGTTATGGCGATTATATAGGCGATGCAGACGAGCGAGGGTGACATAGAAAATGCAGCAAACGGAACAAACGACAACAGTGGACGAGCGCAATAGTACTAGACGACGTGATCGGATTCGGCAACGGAGGAGACTGGGATGGGATGATGTGGATTGGGGAGGGGGATAGAGAGGGAGAGAACGAAACCAGGGGAGGAGTGCCGAGGAGGGGTAACGACGAGCAAGAGCTCGCGACATGGGGGGAAGGGGCGGTGATGGGAAGGGGAAAGTACCGGGGGAATAAACTAGGATCGAAAGGAGACAGGGCTGTGTACCGTATAGTCCGGTTCTTCAACCATCCTCGAGGCACTTGTTGCCCATGTGCTTCACGCCGAGGCATCGTACAGACAATGTGGTCTCCTTGAGAGATCTGAAGTCGAGGCAGGTGCTATCTGCACCGTTGCCTGGAAGCTGTCGATCAAGCATGCGGGTCAGACATATGCTCTTTGAAGCGACCGCCGGTCGATGACATCGATCCGCAGCGCACCTGATTCTTTTGCGCTTCCCGCCGGATTCCCAGTCCACGCCTCAATCTCTAGACGTCGTCCTCGTCGTGCACTATACGTCGACATACATGAGTACTGGCTCGCCCACACCGTCGATCTCAGGGATGACGCATTTCAGGTCAAACGCCTTCGCCAGCACGATCTTGAAGATCTTCTGGACATTGATCGAGGCTGACGTTGAGCAGAATATTAGAGAGGCATGCATCGCCTTTGCGAAGCGTTTCGCCTGTTGTCGCGATATAAGCGACGGCAGATGACTGCACGGCACCGGAGGAGACGAACCTGTTTCGTGATCTCTTCTTGCTCGTCTCTCGGGAACGTTGAGAAGGTGTCGAATTTGGTACCAATCAGGAAAGGGATAGCGGTCTGACAAGGGCGTTCGTTAGCACGAGGATATAAAGGGCGTCGCGCGGGGTGTGCTCGGTGAGCGGATCTCTCGCAGAAGTCATCTTGTTCTCCTCCGAGAACCCTTGGACGGTGGCGGCGGAGTTCCCTACTTCCACTTCCTGCCTCCTTCATTGACGCGACTGCATCTCATGTAAGGCGAGAACCATGCCGGTGATGCAATATGCAGCATCACAACATTCCGCCTCACTAACGATACGGTAGTCGTGTCCCGGAGAGCCCAGGAGCCCAATCCATCTATGTCCTCTGGCGTCCCCACCATGACAAAGACGATCTTCCGTCGAGAGTACGCCGCCTGTTGCGAATGAAGCCGCGATACGGGATTTACCACATACCTTGTTGAACCCCCTTGCTTGTCGATACCACTCCTTCACCGAGTTCAACGTCGATTTCCGCGAGAGGTCGAACATGAAGAGAATCGCCACCGCATCATTGCACACCAGTGGCAACATGTTCACGAATTCTCGCTGTCCGCCCAGGTCCCACAGCGAGAAGGTGATGGATGTGCGGCGCACTGTGATGGTCTTCTCCATGAAGTTGACGCCTGCATATCGGGGGAGCGTGCAGGAACAGCAGCAAATGAGGATATCGCGTGAGTGCAGATCGACGGACGGGAATGGAGAGCATCAACGAGACCGGACGCGTTTCGAGCGGGATGGCGGACGCACCTAGCGTCTGGATGTAATCCTCATCAAAGTGCCCCTCGACGTATTTCACCATGAGACTCGTCTTCCCTATTTGCGAGTCACCCAGCATTCCAACTTTGATCACGACGCTGGAGTCGAACGGAAGTTCAAGTTCAGGCTCAATACCGGGCGAACATAGCAGCGCGAACGGACCTGTTCTGCTCAGCGCCGATTTCGCCGTTAGGTCTTGACGTGCTGGGCCCGGCATTCGCGGTGGGAGTGGGTGAACTTGACGAGGCGGACGCCGACATGTGCCAAACGCGTGCGGGGAGGGAGGGAGGAGGGGGAGAGGGAGAAAGAACAAGGAGAACCGAGATAAAAAGGACAGAAGCAGGCAAAGGAGTGCTCCCGCTGTTCGTGCGAGGACGACTGAGATGAGAACCAACCGGTCGGCGGATGCGGAGGATGTTCAGGAATCGGGGACGAGATTACTGTCACGACCAGAGGCAAGGGAGAAAGGAACCGAAAGGAAGGACGCGTTCAGAGTCGCTCGAGGGCGTGAGGGCGTGTAGACGGGAAAGACAGCCCACCAAACGGGGAGGGTTGGACGCCAGCCAGGCAGAACAGCGGAGAGAGGGGAGGACCAGGTCCAGCACGCCGCCGATGGTAACGGCCTCGGCGCCTCCCTCGATACCAGCGCTCGCCACTTGCGTCCTCGTCGCGTAGCACAATGGGCAGCGCACTTTTCGATGGGTAAATCTCGTCTAGCTGCCACAGCCGGTGTTCTGTGTATACAGGTACGTCGCTTGTTATGCGAGAGTATCGTACATGTCATGCCCGCAGCGGCAGCTAGTCCCATGGCCACATTCATCTCAACTTTATTTACTCGCGCGCGGGCTGCTAGGCTATAAGAATAATCTGACTCCGGATGCACGCACCAAACTTGCGTCTACTTAACAAGATATGTGAGTACCCGGAGGATCGATGCATACCGGTTATCGGTGAATGACTCTTCTGGCCTTGTGCCACAATCCATTGGCAGCGACGACAACGATCAACAGTTACCCCGGGCATAGGGTAACTACTAACAGTCCGCGTAACACGCGTTCACCTGCAGGCGCGCCTTCGTCGGCCCAATGTGACATGATGTTCGATTGCGAATCCGCGCAGTCGTAGTCCGTCGACGGTCCGACCGACTACTCAATCGACCCGGCTAAGAACAATGAACAACGGTAAGACAGCGTGAAGGTACAGTATTCTCCCTCCGTCGCGACCTCCATGGACCGCACGCGATAAAATAACCGCAGGCCCATAGGACCCTGGTACCAACCTGCGGACGGAGTTTGTGTAGCGCTGGATGGCGATCAATGTTGCAGACTGTTTGTACTTGTTAGAAACCGAGGCTGTTGCCAAACACACTCCTCCACGTGGTCGTTGGTGCTTGTCCTCGACGCACCTTGTCTATGCTTGACGTGGTGCTTCTCTTGATTCGACTTCGACATGGGCCAGCATCTGCTACATCACGTGGATAAATCAGGGCCGCATACTATGCAGGCACTTTCCTCAATCTTTCCCATTGACCGAAGGCCTGTGCCGGTTGCACTGACTGATCAGAATCGCAGAATCACAGAACTTCTGAGGACGCCGATATCTACAACACCGCCACTACCATCGCACGGCGTTTCTGACGGACGCAGGCACTTGCCAGTGTGCGATGTACCTTCCCTCTGCCCTCGTCAAGACACCGGCCCTGCCGCTGCTTCCAGCGACGTTGACAATACATTTAGATCCAGTGCATTTCCTGACAAGCCAGTAAGGAGAGGTGAAAGCTAGCCAACACGGGACTTGTGCGCTAGTGGGTCAGTAATGCATGCACATCCGCGCCGCTGACAGTCAGACTGTGAGCCTAGTCCTGGAACATGCTCTCCTGTATTCTTGCCAATCCTCGGCTGGTACGGGTCACTTGCTGGTTTGTGGGAACAAGGAAGAGTTAGCCAGGCAGGGCCGCTCAGCTGGCGTCCACGGCGCCCTCAGTCTGGTTAGCGTTCTATATATTGGCAGTACGTTGGCTCGGATATCTGCCCTGTTTTCGCCGGATGCTCACAAGATGTCTAGTTAGACTCCTGGTACCTGCAGTCTTTCCGAGCATGCGTACGGTCATTTGACTCCCCGGCACAAATGTAGACCTGCGGTTGCCTGCGGGCGTCGAACTCGGGGTTTGTCCACGTTCTCCGTTTGGCCCCCTTGGATGACGAAACTCATTAAATCGTATACGAAATCCCTACCGGAGCTGGACGATATGGCCTTCTGTGTCAAGATGCGGCATATTCGAAGGCATGCGGAGGATCAACGCTCAGCGAACTGCGGGGGTGGGATGCGGTACCGCGCAACCCCGCACTTTGATGAGGCGATCCCGCAAAAGCAAGCTTCATCCCGGAGCACTTGCTTCCGACGTTCTTACCGCTGGTCAAAAATGACGTTTTGTAGTGCCCGGAAGGCCCAAGCATCATCCAGGCTTATGATCGGTGCATTATCGGTCGACAAACCGCGCACGCATTATTGGTCTTCCAGTCTCCAAGACATATGATGATGGGAAGGTAATTCATGGCGGCAGTGTCCTGGCGTAGCGCCTCCAGCAGGCCTCCAAAATCTCGGCGTTTTGATATCGTACGTCCACTTCTCGCTCACTTACGCCTCGGTCACGAGCGACGGTGCGTATCCGAGTTCTTGCCGGCGCGTGCGGGGCCTGTCGTCTCTACCACGTCGTCAACGCTCCGTTGCGCTTGTCCTTCCACAGGTACGCGCTATGATAGCCATGAATAGGTTTGACGGCCCACGGGGTGCGCACCGGACGACCAGGACACCCTTAAGCCGATTGCAACACTCGGGTCTTCCTCGCAACATACCGAACAGTCGGGCGAGGCGACGGGGATGTTATAAAGGGCGGAAATGCAGCCTTGCACGACGAGCGCACGGCTGCGACCACCCATCATGAAAGTCGGACGCCACCTCTTCTCCTTGCTGCCTTTCGTTGGGGCTGGTACGACAAATTCTCGGTCTTGTACCGGCGATCGCTGACATAGCCTTAACAGCGCTCGCGCAGGTAGCCGCTCCATACACCGATTCCGGGAACGGCTTCGTCTTCGACGGTATCAGCGACCCGGTCTACAACGTCAACTATGGGATCGTCTTGCCCGCTGCAGATTCCAGCACGGAGTTCATCGGCGAGATTGTGGCGCCTATCAGTGCGAAGTGGATAGGATGGGCTCTCGGAGGCGCCATGATCGGTGACCTGCTCATCGTCGCATGGCCCAATGGCAACAAGATTGTGTCCTCGACTCGTTATGCGACGTGAGTACCATACTTAACCAAACGAAGTGCACTGAACTCAAAGTTTCTCCCTGCATGCCAGCGGTTACGTGCAACCAGAGTAAGTACATGAGCCAGACTGTAGCTGCCTTCCCGCTGACAATAACTTATAGAGCATACGCTGGTCCGACACTCACGACACTTCCGTCGAGTGGTGTCAACTCGACGCACTGGAAGTACGTCTTCCGATGCCAGAACTGCACTAGTACGTCTGCTACGCCAACTCTTCTCGAACAGAGTATACTCAACCGTCTCCTCCAGGCTGGGAAGGCGGAGGAGGCATCGATCCCACCGGCACTGGAGTTTTCGCCTGGGCCTACTCGAACGTCGCCGTCGACGACCCATCTGATCCCAACAGTACCTTCTCGGAGCACACGGACTGTATGCGCCTTCAGACACGCCGCAATGGGAGGCTTTGCTGACCACGTTCCTCCTCCCAGTTGGGTTCTTCGGTATCAACTTCCCGGACGCCCAGAACTCGAACTACCAGAACTATCTCCAAGGCAACCCCGGCACGCCCCCTACTACCACGACCACTACGACCACGACCACGAGTACACCTACAGGCCCTACAGTCTCTGTACGTCTTCTATGGCTGGAGATGACCTTCTAGTGCTGAATCGCGACTATCGTAGGCCACACCATATGACTACATCATCGTCGGCGCTGGTCCAGGTGGTCTCATTGCTGCCGATCGTCTGTCCGAGGCAGGGAAGAAGGTGCTACTCCTTGAACGTGGCGGTCCCTCGACAGCCGAAACTGGCGGTACATACGACGCTTCATGGACAAAGTCTGCTAATGTGAGTGGGTGATGCGACATTGGGAGAGGCTCTGTTAACCATTTGGGTAGCTGACGAAGTTCGACGTTCCGGGACTGTTCGAGTCCATGTTCACCGACACGAATCCGTGGTGGTGGTGCAAGGACATCAACGTGTTTGCTGGGTGTCTCCTGGGTGGTGGAACATCGGTTAACGGAGCGTGAGTGGATCTGCTCTCACTGAATATGATTCCACGACGCTGAGACAACATACTAGGCTCTACTGGTATCCCGCACAGTCCGACTTCTCCACTGCAAACGGCTGGCCAAGCAGCTGGACTAACCATGCTCCGTACACCTCCAAGCTAAAGCAACGCCTCCCAAGCACAGACGCCCCCTCCACAGACGGCAAGCGGTACCTCGAGCAGAGCGCGGACGTCGTCGGGCAACTGCTCAAGGGTCAGGGGTACTCGCAGATCACGATCAACGACAACCCGGACTACAAAGACCACGCCTACGGCTACAGCGCCTTCTCCTTCCAGAACGGCGAGCGCGCGGGCCCCGTGCACACCTACTTCAAGACCGCATCCGCGCGCCCGAACTTCACGTACAAGGACTACGTGCTCGTCAGCCAGGTCATCCGCAACGGCTCCACGATCACCGGGGTCCGCACGAACGACACGTCGCTCGGGCCCAACGGCATCGTCCCGCTCAACCCGAAGGGCAGGGTTATCCTCGCTGCGGGCTCGTTCGGCACCCCGAGGATCCTGTTCCAGAGCGGCATCGGCCCGTCGGACATGATCCAGGCCGTGCAGAGCAACCCGACGGCGGGCCCGAACCTCCCGCCTCAGGCGCAGTGGATCAACCTCCCCGTCGGACAGAGCGTGTCGGACAACCCGTCCATCAACGTGCGTCCATTCATCCTGTCATATCCTATCTGTTCTCATCCCTCGTGCTGCGTGCTGACTCGCGTGCATCTAGCTGGTGTTCACCCACCCCAGCATCGACGCGTACGAGAACTGGGCAAACGTGTGGAGCAACCCGCGCCCAGCCGATGCCCAGCAGTATCTCAATGACCGCTCGGGTGTCTTCGCGGGTGCCTCCCCGAAGCTGAACTTTTGGAGGGCATACTCGAGCAGCGACGGCAAGACCCGCTATGTACGTCTCGCTGCTAGCTCTCTTTCTGCACTCTTCTTGGATACTTACGTCGACCCCAGGCGCAAGGAACCGTCCGCCCGGGCGCAGCGTCCATCGACACCACCATGTCGTACAACGCCAGCCAGATCTTCACTATCACCGTCTACCTCTCGCAGGGCATCACCTCGCGCGGCCGTGTCGGGATCGACGCCGCGCTGAACGCGAAGCCGCTGGTCAACCCAGTGGCTGACCGACCCCGTCGATAAGACCATCCTGATCCAGGCTCTCAACGACGTCATCTCCAACCTCAACAGCGTCTCGAACCTGACGATGATCATGCCCGACAACACACTCACCATGCAGGAGTACGTCAACGCATACGACCCGGTGAGTCTCGGTTCCTATTCGCGGTTCGATGTGACGGAAGCTGACATGGACACCGGGCCCCTCTCTGCATTCACAGAGCACGATGAACTCGAACCACTGGGTCGGGTCTGCGAAGATCGGCAACAGCTCCGCGAACGCGGTCGTCGACCAGAACACGAAGGTGTTCAACACGGACAACCTGTTCATCGTGGACGCGTCGATCATCCCCGCGCTGCCGCTGGGCAACCCCCACGGTACGCTCATGTCTGCCGCAGAGCAGGCGGCCGCCAAGATCCTGGCGCTCGCTGGAGGGCCTTGACGCGGCGGGAAGATGCGGCTAGCCTGAGACGATGCGCTCGGGTGTAAAAAGGGTTTCGTGTTTGCTTGTACTGTACTTGTGTTGTGCGAATATACTGGGCGAATCTTCAACGCGGTTGTATTGACTAAGTTCAGTTCTGGTCGACAAGGGGTATATGGCGGCTCCCTCAGGCCAGCCAGGCGTGGCGTGTACAGACACGTAGATACCCATATTACCTCCGCCTTGCCGATTGCAGATATACGAAGGCAAACGCTCCCGTTTGACGATGCGAATCGGACGACAAGTATGCCAAAGTAAGATGCTGACGCTGCAACGAAGGAGGAGTAATAGACTGGGGAGCGGAGAAGAATGAGTAAAGAGACGGGATAAGAAGAGACAACCTAAACACCCACTTCTCTCGGATCCTGGAAATAACTCTCGCATGATGCGGTGCATGAATGGTGAGGGTTAACGGCGCAACGGTCAAGCTCAGCAGCCCTCTATCCTCGATCATGTGGCGGCTTCGTGAAACATGGGATTGCAAGACCCTAAACGGTTCAGCAGCGACATGGCTGTACGCACCCACGGAGCCTTGAAGGTCGGTGCCGCAGTACAGTGGCGGCCTCAGGCGTCTTGCGTTACGGTCCTTGGGTGACTGCTAGCGCAAAGTTTCTGTCTCCGGAACCCTGTGCGGTTGCTTCTTCGCATTTGAAAAGCGCGAACGTGTGCAGGGTTGCAGTGGGACTTAAGGAAGGTGATCTTTGTCTTGTCTGGTATTCGGAATGTCTGCTGCACGCAAGCTGCAGGCCGAGTGCAGTCTCAGTAGAACTAACTGATAGTAAGTTAACCCGTTCATCAGTTATCGCGCGACAATACCCAGGATACGTCACTCACCAGTGGCGTCCCAAGGCGGCTTTCCATTGGTGCCGGCCTGCGGCAGCGGGCGTGTGAGAGCGAAAATGGCCGGACGGAGAGACTTCGCTGGTTCCATGCTATTGTCATCGGCACCTGTTTGGAAGGAAAGTGAACCGCAGGAACGCCACGCAGTGGATGCATGGGCGCGGAAAACGTTTGTACTCCCGAAGATCAACGGACTTGGAGAGACAAGGACGAATCATGATACGAGGACAGCCAGACGTCGCGCCCGAGCTGATCGAATACAGAGAGACACCTGCAGGAGGTGTCACGTTCAGGACAAGATCACTTCATTTCAGCCGTCGTGTTCTGTCAGAACTAATGGCACTTGTTAGAATGTTGCTACTACGGATATGGATAGAAGATCACTCGACCAACCTCAGCCTGTGCCTATGCGGCACTCAAGGAGCCTTACCGTCGTCCGTAGGACCTGTTCACGGTCGCATGACAGGCAGCTTGTGGGACGAGCGTAGATAAGCAGAGTTGAATATATGGGTGGCACTGCGTGTGGCCGGGGAGAGAGTCGGAAGCAGAAGGCCATGGGGGCAAATGGCAAGG
Organism: Cerioporus squamosus; assembly: GCA_022592435.1. NCBI lineage: Eukaryota > Fungi > Basidiomycota > Agaricomycetes > Polyporales > Polyporaceae > Cerioporus > Cerioporus squamosus. The sequence continues at coordinate 109,950 of JABYQS010000054.1, forward strand.
GGCGGCGGCAAGCCCGAAGCGGCTGACGGCGTCAAACAGCCAGGTCGGAGCTTGGCCTCGATCGACGTCCAGCTCAACTCCCTCCTGCGACGACCACGACCAGACGACGACGACCCCGACGACGACGACGACGACGACGACGACCCCGACGGCGAGCTCGCATCGATGGACCCACTCACCCTAGGCGATACCTCTGCCTCCGCACGGCAGTCGATACTCGGCTCCTTCCTGCGCGGGAGGCCCCGCGGCACGTCCCAGTCACACCCCTCTTCACCACACCACGACCCCGCCACCAGAGAGTCTCCTCCTCCCTCCTCCGCTGCGAACGAGCACGCCTCTGGCCACCGCCGTCGCCCTGCAGCCGCCTCGTCCAACATCCAGCCGTCCGTCTCCCAGTCCATCTCCACTCCCGGTTTCTCCCAGATGCTCCGCAGGCGACGTTCAGCAGGCACTCTCGCCGCCACTGGCGGTCCCCAGCTCCCCGCCGTCGCCGTCGCACGCACAGTCACTGGCCCCGCCGCTTCAGGCTCCTCGTCTATCCCTGCGGCCGGCACAGGCCCGGCGCACCGCATCCGCCTCGTCCCCCACCTCGACACGCGCCGGTCCCTCCGCTTCGACCCTATCTCCCGAGACGTGCGTGAGGGTGACCCACCGCTGCGCATAGGTCGGTTCACGGACCGCTCAGGGCTAGGGCTCGCTGCCGCAAATGCGATGGGCTCGAACAAGCTCGCTTTCAAAAGCAAGGTGGTTTCTCGGGCGCACGCGGAGATCTGGTGCGAGTCTGGAGGCAGGTTCTTCATCCGGGACACCAAGTCGAGCAGCGGCACCTTCCTGAACCACGTTCGACTTTCACCGGCGAACAACGAGTCTCGGCCACATGAGCTCAAGGACGGAGATCTGCTGCAGCTTGGCGTCGATTACCAGGGCGGGACCGAGGACATCTATAAGTGTGTCAAGATCAAGATAGAAGTGGGAAGGGAGTGGCAGAATCACTCCAATCCGTTCAAGTAAGTGTATCTACTCGCGTGCTGGATTGTGTCTGATCGTCTGCAGTGCAAATGCGCTCAAGCAACTGAAGGCAATCGCTATTCCTACGGCACCATCGGGAGGTGCAGGGAAGAAAGTGGCCGCCAAGTCTACGCTCCCTGATTGCTGTATCTGTACGTGTCTTCGTTCTGTTGGCCGATTCGCTCCTAGTTGACATATCACGGGCATATGCAGGTCTGTTCAGTGTCACGATCCACCAGGCTTTGTTTATCGCCCCTTGTTCACATGCCTTCCATTACAAGTGCATACGGCCGCTGCTCGAAACTCATCATCCAGCATTCTCGTGCCCCTTGTGCAGGACATTCGCCGACCTCGAGGAGGATGTTGAGGTAGAGGTCGACCCCGAGCTTGACGCCAATTCCCTTGCGGATGCCTCTGCCATCTCCGCGATGGCGATTGCTGCTACCGCAGTCGGCGATCGACCAGGTACCGGCGATGCAAGCAGTCGGGAACGCGACCGGGACGTCGGTGCGGAGACGGAGGTGGAGGTAGACACTGGCGCGAGTCGCCTTGGTTCGGCACTGCGAGGTCGTCGCGCACCGCCTGTCCCAAGTTCAGGCAGCAACAACCATCTCGTTGGGGATGACGTGGCCGAGCACGCGGACGCGGAGATGGAGGACGTTATGGCGTTGCCGCCACTACCGGAGAGCAACTCGGTGCTCGCAGTGGAGTTCGTGGACGGCGATCGGATGATCGACGTGAGGGAGGACTCGGCGTCACCTGTTCCCGTACCAGGGCCGGCTCGCGGGAGTCCTGGCGGGTACTCCGAGGGCGATCTTGAAGTCGACAGCGGTGGGAGCGATGGGAGCGGGCACGGGGGCGATGCTGGCCTCCACGGCAAGCGCAAGCGGTAACGCAAGCACATGACGGCTTCCCATAGACTCTTTCCCTTCCCTTCATGACCTCTTTCATGCCTTCCACTCGTTTCTCGCTGTTCGTTGATGGACACGGATACTATACATCCCCTAGCCCTGGCCTACCCTCACGTCTGTGTCCCCGTTGCAGTTTCGCCTGTCCCGTCGTCCTCGTCCGTCCTCGTCCCCTCTCGCGCTGTGTCCCGTACGACAAAGCACAAGTGTATATTTCTTTCATTGTATCTGGAACACCTTAGAGGTCACAGTCCTGTGCTCTGATGATAGTTAGTTACTCCTTCTGTCGGTATGGATCTCTGCAGTGCACGTTTTCCCGCCATCTTTTTTAGCACGAACATATGGTACAGTACGTTTTTATTGTACGAATATAATCTATCCTCTCTCTCCGTCCCCAGCAGTATCAAGAGGACTAAGGTCTGAGGTTGTCGAGACAGGACGTGCTGCTGCTTGCTCCGCTTATACAGTAAGTACGGAAAGCAAGGTAAGTAACGAAGGTAAGCACAGTCAAATCTACGGTGACGTTCTACGGGCGTCTGGACCGTCGCGTCGACGGAAATTGACGGCGCGTGATTGGGTCGGGGGAATGCGGCCGAAGAACCCGGGGTAGCTGGCGCTCCCGGAAGCAACGAGCTCAATCAAGTGCGCCGACGTCCTCCGTCCCCTCACATCCCCGTCTCCTTGCTCACAACGACCACCATGCAGTCCCTCGTCGCCGCTCGTTCCAGCGTGCTCAGGCAGTCCGCCCGCGGCTTCGCCTCGTCGGCGGCGCGCGCCCAGGCAACACCGCTCCAGAAGCCTGTCGTGAACAAGGAGTTCAAGATCTACCGCTGGGTATGTCGCGGCAGTTTCTTTGGCTTTTCCAAGGTGTTTTGTGCCGTGGTTTCGCGTGCTGAGTATGCTTGCCTGTACGCAGAACCCGGATGAGCCGTCGAAGAAGCCCACCCTGCAGACGTACACCATCGACCTGAACCAGTGCGGGCCTATGGTGAGTCCGCTCTACCTCCTGTCTCGTGTGCACCCCTTCCGACGCCCTCGCGCTCCACACAGGTTCTCGATGCACTCATCAAGATCAAGAACGAGATTGACCCAACCCTCACCTTCAGGCGCTCGTGCCGAGAGGGTATCTGCGGCTCCTGTGCCATGAACATCAATGGCCAGAACACGCTGGCGTGCCTGTGCAGAATTGACAGGAACTCGTCAAAGGACACCAAGATTTACCCTCTCCCTCACAGTGAGTAGCCTAGTCATCTGTGCCCCTGACGAGGCGTGCTAACTGTGACTGCAGTGTACATTGTCAAGGACCTTGTGCCCGACTTGACCCAGTTCTACAAGCAGTACAAGTCCATCGAGCCGTACCTCCAGAACGACAACCCCCCAGCGGACAGGGAGTTCTTGCAGTCGCCTGAGGACCGGAGGAAACTGGACGGGTACGTCTGTTCTTCCATGCCCACTCTGTCCGTGCCTCTCCGCGCATATATGCGCATACCGCTACGTCATTACCTCGAATTCATCTGTCTCTCGTCCCTCACGTGGTCCCGTACTCACGTTTGTCTTGCAGCATGTACGAGTGCATCCTGTGCGCGTGCTGCTCAACCTCCTGCCCGAGTTACTGGTGGAACCAGGATGAGTACCTTGGCCCCGCAACCCTCATGGCAGCATACCGCTGGATGGCAGATTCACGGGTACGTGCCTCCGAGCATGTTCAGCTATAAGAGCGCAAGTGGGGCTAATGCGCGTCACACATAGGACACCTACAAGGCTCACCGTATGGAGAAGATGCAGAACGAGCTCAGTCTCTACCGCTGCCACACCATCTTCAACTGCGCGCGTACGTGCCCGAAGGGCCTGAACCCCGCCGCCGCCATCGCGAAGATGAAGCTGGAGCTCGCTGCTGAGTGAGGGACACAGCGGGCGATGTGGGGTGCATAGCAGATGATGCGGGTGCGTGTGGCTAGCATGTATGCTCATGATAGCTGCTCATCGGGCATTCCCGGAATGGCGGGTGTATAGGGTCAGCGTGCGAGGTCGTCAGAGAAGATCCTGCAAGTCGTATACTAGCCTCTCGTTGTGTGTTATTTTTTTCAGTATATCGGACCGTTCTTCACCCATGAATGTCCTGACGTTTTCGAACGTGAACTGAGGATTGAAGTGGAATCAACGTCCTATATAAGAGGTGCCGACCTGTGGCGCCGTTGGCATTCCAAGAGGCGACTGCAAATCGCACCCGGCAGAGGGAATGCCCATGTCTACCAGCACCAGCTGCAGTATGGCGATATTGTGTATATCAGACGATACTTTGACAGGCCGCAACATGACCGCTTGCAGTGGCAATTGCTTCTCACTCGCAGTCATGTCGCTGAAGACAGTGATCCCAGGTACGTCCCGACAGTCGCGGTCACGAAGACAGTGCGTTCTCACCGGGTTGAAGTTGCTACAGGTCTCGAGCGTTTACTTCGTTTTCCCAGAGGACATGTGGATCCCGAACTTGAAGACGTCGACAATGCAAAGCATTCTCCCAGGCGGCCTACAAGTGCATACGTGGAAGTTCCTGCATGCGGAGCTTTCCTTCTCTCCTCCCACAATCCTGCTCAAAGCATTACTACTATCTGTTGCTATCGTCTCGGTCCCAAATGCATGAACGCTCTGATTGTGCTCACTTCCCACCGTGGTCGGACCGTCCATACATCACGATGGTATCGTTCCCCACTCTCTCCCGAGACTAGCATCAACTCAATTGAAGAAGACCTTCAGGTCCGGGCCTGCACGACTTGAGGGAAGTTTAGGGCGGGTCTGGTCTCGGGCGTGATAGGAAGGCGGCCGCCAGCATCTGCTATGGTCGTCCCCTATTTCACCCCCGCTGAGACGCGTTCAAGCGTATTCGTAACTTGGCGTGATCCGGGGTATGGATGACTGCGCGAACGTGACCCGGAGAAGCCTGTGGTTCCGTACGTGCTGTGTCGCGGGGTTGTCAGATGGACAGGACACGAGGACCTAGTGCGCCGCGCTGCGAGCTCTGGCCATCCGGGTTTCTCCTGGAACTATCATTCTATCAAGGTTTGCAGCCTTCTGTGATGCTGGAGGTGCCAACTAGGCGTCTGGGACGACTGCGAGTGCCGGTAAATGGCAGGTGCGTTCTCACATGAGAGGTGCGAAGGTGGGTAGAACGTACCCACGTTTCGTCGTTCGTCCTTCCCCAGAATAGATCCTCACGCCTTGACTTGCAGGCCTCGCCGCATCTCGAGGAGATAGTCGGGTTTATTGCTGAGACATCGGGTGCTCGGACGGTCACGGATGCCTATACCAAGAGGCGAGAACTCCGTCATAGCAGTGGCTAAGGGGTCGGATCGTGCAGGAGGGCTCCGCGCAGCTTTCGGCGTCCTCTGGCTATACTGTAGCAAGGGCGTAGCAGGAGATCGCCATCGGAGGGCCGAATCATCGGGTGAGTATTTGCAACCCCTGAACGATGAGAGGATGCTGATTCACCGTCACGTGCAAGCACTAGTGGAAGTCATCCTCTTCTTGTGTCTATTACTCAACGACGCCTACTGACTGCATTCACAGCTAGAAGATTGGCACATCTGGTTCCGTGACCTGCTGACATGTCGACCCGTGGAGACGGCATCCCACACGAATCCAAGCCTGACATGAACCTACAAATAGGACGGCGTCCATTCGCACTCCTCGCTCTCAGCCTTCCTACTTCCATCCTCTCCTCTACGCCCGCTGCCCGCCAAAGAAATGCCGTCCGAAGCCGTCTTCAAGTCCCAGGACAACGCCGTCTACACGACGTCGACGGGTGCGCCCGTTGCGCGGCCGTACGCTGCTCAGCGCATCGGCAGGATCGGTCCTCTGCTGCTGCAAGGTGCGTACTCGCCGGCGATCTACCCCGCGCTTCTCCCCCGCCTCGTCTATCGCAAGCGATATTGAGTGATTCGTCATCGATTCTAGACTTCCACCACATCGATCTCCTCGCCCACTTCGATCGCGAGCGTATCCCTGGTGCGTCGATCTTGCATGCTGTGCTGCGTCGGGGCTTGTGCTTATGTTTTATGTGCAGAGCGTGTTGTCCATGCAAAGGGTGCGGGTGCTCATGGGTACTTCGAGACCACTCACGATATCACCGACTTGTCGTGCGCGGCGCTCTTCAAGAGTGTCGGCACCAAGGCGCCTGTGACCATCCGGTGGTCCACGGTCGGCGGCGAGTCTGGCTCTGCGGACACTGCGCGTGATCCTCGAGGTACGTCGATTTGTATAAGACGTTGGAAGCCCTGCTGAGTATGTCGTCTTTCCTCGTAGGTTTTGCAATCAAGATCAAGACCGAGGAGGGCAACCTCGACTGGGTGTTCAACAACACTCCCGTGTTTTTCATTCGCGACCCAGCGAAGTTCCCGCACTTCATCCACACGCAGAAACGTGACCCGCAGACGCACCTGAAGGATCCCGACATGTTCTGGGTTAGTGTTTTGCCTAGCTCGCCTGTCGAGTGTTCGCTGACATCAGGTGTAGGACTACCTCTCCCAAAACCCTGAGTCCATTCACCAGGTCATGATCCTGTTCTCAGACCGCGGAACCCCGGACGGCTACCACCACCAGCACGGCTACTCCGGCCACACCTTCAAGTTCGTCAACAAGGAGGGCAAGTTTAACTACGTCCAAATCCACGTCCGCAAGGATGGTGGTTTCAAGACTCTCACGGACGCGCAGGCGGGCAAGCTCGCTGGTGAGAACCCCGACCACGGCATCCAGTCGCTGTTCCAGGACATCGAGAAGGGCAACTTCCCGTCCTGGACGGTTTACGTGCAGACCATGACGCCCGAGCAGGCGGAGAAGTTCCGCTACAACATCCTCGACTTGACGAAGGTCTGGCCGCACGCGGAGTTCCCGCTCCGCCCGATCGGCAAGATCGTGCTCAACAAGAACGTCGAGAACTACTTCGCCGAGATCGAGCAGGCGGCGTTCTCCCCCTCGCACCTCGTCCCGGGTATCGAGCCTTCCGCGGATCCCGTCCTCCAGTCCCGTCTGTTCTCGTACCCCGACACCCACCGCCACCGTCTGGGCACGAACTACAGTCAGCTGCCGGTCAACGCGCCCATCGCACCCGTTGCGAACTTCCAGCGCGATGGCGCGATGGCGTTCAACAACCAGGGTTCCCGCCCCAACTATCAGAGCAGCATCGTGCCGCTCAAGTACCAGGCGAAGCCGTACGAGAACGTCGAGCATGAGATCTTCCTCGGCGCTGCACAGGCCGACTTGAGCGAGATCACCGAGCGTACGTCCTCTCTCTGTCGTAATGGTTGCTACGAAAAGTGTTGACTTATCGATCGCGCAGTCGACTTCGAGCAGCCGCGTGCTCTCTGGACCAAGGTCTTCAGCGACACCGACAAGGACCACTTCGTCGGCAATGTCGCCGGCCACCTCGGCAACGCGAAGAGCGCGGAGGTCAAGGCTAGGCAGCGTACGTCTTCTCTACTCCAACCTCTCTATGTTTAATGAGCGTTGTTGACATGTTTCTATCTTTGCAGTCTCCGTATTCGCTGCTGTCGACCAGACCCTCTCCGACCGCATCGCCGACGCCATCAAGGCGCCGCGCGTCAAGCCGCTCTCGTTCAAGCCTGCGTCCGAGGCCATTCGCTTCAAGTACTCCGCTGTTTAGAAGGGGAAAGTTGTGTGCCTCTGTGCGGGCGATCTACCGTGGACTGTGTCGTTGTACGAGCATCCTTCTCAGCAGCATCCCCTTGTGTTGTACTTTTAGCACCAATCAAAGACATATCATTCTATCTTGCGCTCGCAAAGTGGGCACCTGGGGCCTTTATATTGTTGTGTGCAGATCCACTGCACGCTCCCGGGCCATCGGTAGCCTATTAGTGTCATTACTGGTCTACAGTGTCCTCAGGTCCACAGAGCTCTCAGGTTGACAGAGCAATGTGCACGTTCACCTTTGCATCAACCCCGAGGCTGACAACTCAACGTTTCGACCTCGACGCTTGATGGATTCACGATCTCGAGGCGAACCGAGGAACGACTGTCTTCCGCTACAGGACTAAGTAGAGGCTGGCTTGCGAGCCTAGGCGAAGGCCCATGACTGGAGTTAGACGCCGGCGAGACAAACGGGCGCCCATCACCCGAAGACGGCAATTGCCGCAGCAACTGTACAGGACCAACCGGGGGCTGCCGGCTGGAAACCTTGTGTTAGGGTAGTGTACCGAATCGAGCAGCCCAGCAACTTCAGCAAGTCCTCAAGCAAAATGTCGAAACGCGGTACGTCCGACGAGCTCAAAGACGACACCTTGACGAGATGCTGACGGTTGTCTTCTGTTGCGCTGTGCTCCTGCTCTCTCCATTGGTCCTGCTTGTCCGCCGCAATTCTGGCCCTCGCTTTGCTGCATGTCTTCGACGACGATATGAACAGGCGCGGGTACCTCTGGCAACAAGTTCCGGATGACCATGGGTCTCCCCACCGGAGCCGTCCTCAACTGCGCGGACAACAGTGGCGCCAAGTCGCTCTTCGTTATCGAGGCGTACGGCACGGGCTCCCACCTGAACCGTCTCCCTGACGCTGGTGTCGGTGATATGGTTGTCGCGTCCGTGAAGAAGGGAAAGCCTGAGCTGAGGAAGAAGAGTGAGTGTCCCTCCGTTCGTTTTGCGGTCCAGCAGGGTTTGGGGCAGTCGGGATGGAAGGGGGATTGATTGGAGGACACCTGGGCCGCAAATGTGTTCTGAGCATGCGCTGACACTCCGTGCTTTTAGCGATGCCCGCCGTTGTTGTTCGCCAGCGCAAGGCATGGCGCCGGCGAGATGGTGTCTTCCTCTACTTCGAGGTACGTGGATCTCCCCCATACAAGCAAGGCCTAATACTCACGGTCTCCCAGGACAACGCTGGCGTCATCGTTAACCCTAAGGGTGAGATGAAGGGCTCTGCCATCACTGGCCCCGTCGCAAAAGAATGCGTGAGTCGTGCCGTTGCAGGTCCTCTCTCGGCTCGTGCGTTGACACCATCTTCCTCAGGCGGATCTCTGGCCGCGTATCGCATCGAACGCAGGTACTGTCGTATAAGCCCTCCTTACTATCGTTGCATGCTTGTACTCTCTATGGTTATGATGCACCTACGCCATTGCACCTCACGAACATGTATTTTTCTGGCCCAGCGGAAGATTGGTTGCGTGTATGTGTGGGAAGTGTGCGTTTTGTTCGTCCTGAGTGCTTGAGTATCAAGTCGAGGTGATATCTCATCGTTTCCACCTTCGCCTTCTAACATGTATGGCGAGACATGCAAGCCGAGTATACGACGCTACTTACATATAAGTAGTTTGTATCAATGGTGTCGTTGGTTCCTCCAATGTGGCTGGCGGCAAACTGACGGTGGAGTCGAAGTGGGCGCCTCGTTGGGGAGTTCAATGCATCTTTCACTGCTACCGCCACATTCTATCGCGCTTGTCCGGGTCGACTAGGTGTTACATCTCCTTCTGGTAGTCCGGAGCGTTTCAGAAGGCCATCGGGACGTCCGACAGTCAAGCAGTTCTTCAAGCTCAAGGCGGTGGCTTGTGACTAGTCGTTCAACACAAGCCGCGCGGGACTCGTTGCTTGCGGACTTGGAAGGGCCAAGGTAGCCAGGTGCGTTTTTGATTGCTTTTCGATTGCCCGATTCAATGCCTCATCCGTCGAAGTATCGATAGGCGGACGCGGTATCACCAGCAGACTACTGTCTTTCTCTGCTCACGCTACTCTTCCATCTCTACACTCAACGTCCCGAAGTAGTACCCCGCGACTATTAGCGCAAACGCCTCTGCTCGCCAAGAAAGATGGAGCTCGCTCTGTCCTCATCGATATCCTCCGGAAGCTTTGATGGTTCTATGTTCGCAAGATTTCTACTGGAACCGGACTCTCAGGAGTGTACGCCTCCTCGCATCACCCGCTTTAGCTTCGAGGACGATTACGCCAGAGATCACCTCAATGCTAGCCTCAGCGGACAGTTCTCTTCGTACTATGGCCTACCATACGACAGCTCGCCGCCCCCGGAGGAGAACAATCAAGATGCAGCGTCCGAGCACTCATCAAGAGGCCCAATAACGCCGCCGGCTCCTGGTCATCTCCCACTACCCCTGGACCTCTCATCGCAGCTCTCTACGTCTTTCAAACCTCTTGACGACCCCTTCACGCAAGAATCAACCTCACTCTTTTTGGACTCACATTCTTTACTACCCGGTCGATCTCTTCTCAGTGACACTCCTTCCTATCTCGGGCTCGTCTCCGCACATTCAGAGGAGATCTCCTCGCGTCCATCTTACACACGCCCACGAACTATGCCTTTGCCTGTACCCCTGCCTGTGCCTATACGACAGCCTATCTCGCCCCTCGAAGACCGTCCGCGTCTATCCTGCTCGAATCGCGGAGTCACGGTGCGACAGCTCGCCTTGGAACTTCCCATGTCTCGTGCCCGCAGCGGTTCTCTGTCCACGCTGATACATGCGCTGGAAGACGCATCGCCTGGATGGTACGAATCGCTCATGGACAACGCATTACCTCAGTCTGGCTCTTCAATCCTTTCGTATCCTGTCAATGTACCTTCGACGAAAGCTCCGCGGCCCCCACTTCGAAGGCGGAACGAGGGAGCCCACTCTTCCGCTCCTCTCGACGGGTTACCAGATGATATGCTTGTGGACCTTGCCGAGTTGGAAGCCTTGGCCCTTACGGTTGGCCGACTCCCGATTCCCCGTCCGCGTACCATGGCTTTGGAAGTCGCCGCGACGGCACTGTTCTCATCCAGCGTTGCGCCCCCTCTGCCGAGTCGGCATGTCTCTTCACGGTCGCCTCACCTGACGCCACTCGAGGAGGAACGGGAGCGACAACTGACTGTTCGTTATGCGGCTACTGTTCAGACACAGGAGCGACACCAGCATGTTGACTCCGCGTCCTCCTCTCCGCGGTCGGAGCAGCATGACTACTCTTGCGCATCGCGGGACGCGATTCAGCCTGCGATCACTAATCTCGCGCACCACCCGAAGCTTACAAAGACCTTGGGCATGCGTTCGTCTCTACCTGCCGCCAGTCGATTCCTCGCTCCCGCTCCCCGGACACCGTCTTGGCGCGCCGGGAGACACAGTGCTATCCCTCGCGTGTCAACACAGACTACTACTCGCGCGCACCCTCCTCCGCTTCCTCAGGAGGACATGAAGGCTCCCCAGAAGGCCCCGCAGACTCCGCACAAGACTCAGAAGCAGCGCAACCTTCATTCGCTGTTCCGCAGACGCCCCTCCGCGCCTCCCATGCCGATGCAACCCCCCGAACTTGGTGGCAGTCCGGTGCGCAGTATGGCGAAGCGAGCAGCACACCTCTCGGAGCCGGTCATGCGGCCACTGCATGCTCCGGGCGGCGACAGCCTCCTAGGCAAGAGCGGCAAGAACTATGACACTGCATCGGACGGCCCCTACTCGCTGCAGCCTCTGTCACCGCTAGGATCGTTCTTGCCAATGTGACGTGCAGACATGTGCTGGATGTTCCGGTGGTGCCTTTCCGCGTGGTAGCCTTAGTGGTTTGCGGCGATGTACGTAACCGACGGATATCTTCAATTCATTTCGGCGATAGTATGTACTGAGGTTCGGGATACATTGCATTGCCACTGTGGCTCATGTCGGCAGCTTTTCGGAGTACAACAGGGGAGGTATACTGGGATAGAACAGTGTCGCGTCCACCAGGGAACGCCTTATAATAAGGATAGATCAGGTGGGCGAGGGTATGTTTTTACCTCCACGAGGTCGTAAGGGTCAACGATCCCGAAGCGGTGGCGGAGCGGTTCGGGTCGGATTCCCAGACAACCTGCATCCAGTCGTGAGTCGTGAGTGAAGTGATGCGCGACGCGGAGACAAGTCACGTACGCTGCCGTCAGTCTCCTTGCGTATGAATTTGTATTCAAAGGTGGTGCCGGCCGGGATACTGACATTGGCGGTCCACACGGGGTACGAAGCAGAAGACAGGGCGACCTGCGGAGTGTCGTTAGCCGCTACTGACACGTCTCGTCAGCCTCCACATGCTGCCACTCACGGCGTTCGCGGGGTTCCAGCTCCCGAGTTGCGAGATGCTACCGACGACGAAGATGTTCTGCGAAGCAGTCGACACGTGAGACGCGGGGACGATATACTTGTGTACGCATGGACGCTCACCTCGCCGAAGGTGGTAGTCGCCGTCTCCGCGAAGCTTACGGTGACAGAGCCGGAGTTGCCGCTGCCGCTGCCTGAGCCAGAGCCGGTTCCCTTCTGACCGGTGTGGATGGCGAGAGAGCTTCTGGCCGGGACTGTGGCGGAGAACGACCCACCAGATACGGTGAACCTGCAGATGGAGCGTCAGTGCTCTCATGCGAGGACGACTTGTTCGAATGACACTTACGAGGAGCCGGTGCAGGTGCCGCCTGACAATGCGCCGCTGATGACATCGCAGTACGAGCCGTCGGGCAGAGAGGTCGAGAAGGTGGCCGACCAGTCGGAATCGGCGTTGTTGATAGCGACGAATCCAAGGGCACCTATATATACCACAACAAGGTCAGATGCGGATTGCTGACCATGGGCGGACTCGATGGTGTGGACGTACCACGGCCGAAAGCGATCTGCGACCCCTGGGGAGACACCCAGTTAGTGAGCGCGGCGCTGCCCACGTTGTTCCTGAAACCGACCATGCCAGCAATGGCGGTCCAGCGGTGCTGACAGAGCCAGCCGTTCGAGCCACCGCTGCCTGAGCACGTACCAGCCCCGCCGTTGGGCGCCCCGGCGTCGGTGTTGGTGAAACCCGAGTAGCTGGAGAGGATCGTGGGAGTACCGTAGGGGTGCGCGAGAGAGAAGACCATGGCGGACACGTAAGTGTTCGAGGGAGAGTTGTTGTTGAGCGAGTTGCCATTCTGCGGGATTGGCAGGTCAGAGACTAAGCTGTGGGCTCCTACGAGGGCGAGTCAGCCACTTACGCGCTCCGTGTCATGGTTCGTTACGAAGACGTTCGCAACGGAGCCATCAACCCAACCTAGAGAGCGCGTTAGAGGTTCTGGCGCAGCTGGTGGAAATATGGGAGACGGTCTTACCGAGATTATCAAAGCTCTGGAGGTTTGAGATGGTTCCTCCTAGGAAGGAATCCTTGAGGGTCGAAGTGTAGCGGAACCTGTCGAACGAAGGTGTGAGAGTCGTGCAAGCCACCGTACGACGTCTGTACTTACTCCTGTACGTCCCCTGCGATTCAAAACCAATGAGTTACCGCGTATTGGGCAAAAGAGCCTGACTCACCATTGCCGACGTATTGGTTGGGAGTGATCGGCTCGCCTGCGCCAAAGATAACCTCTTGGGTGACGTATGGTTTCGAGGTCAACCTCGAGAGGATGTTCGCAATGTCGCCCACCGGAATATCTGGCAATGACGTCAGTCGTGTAATGAAATGTCGAAAGGAGGTTGCCACCAACGTTTCGATGCATCGAGGCGGAGACCGTCGGCACCCAACGACAGGAGATCGTTGCCGTACTCTGCAAGTCGGCCCCGCACGTACTCCGTGTCGGTCGCGAGACTGCGCACGCCTCCGTCAGTGATGAAAGCACACACGAGTGGAGCTATCCATGCACTCACTCGGCGAGGTTCACAAGCTCACACGTCTGCACCTCGACGGCGTTATCGTAGTTGACAATGTCGTCGCCAGGTTCCAAGCCACAGTGATGGAAGTCTTGATTTTGGTAGATACCGGGATAGTTGTAATGCGTGAAGGATGACCCGGCGACACCTGTGCCAGAGTCCACACCCGCCATATGGTTCCAGATAGTGTCTATGAAATGAGAGGGCGATAAGCAACGGGGGTTGTGATGCGCAACAGATGTGATCGTGCTCACCGACGATGACACCGACACCCGCAGCATGACAGGTAGAGATCATGCTTGCGAACTGGTCGCGGTTACCGCGCTTCGACGTCAGGATGTAGGACACAGGCTGGTAGTCCGTCCACCACTGGTCGCCGGAGATGGTCTCCTGCGGCGGGCTCACTGCATAACGCACAGTGTCAGTATCTGTGAGGAATATTGAAGCGGTTGCAAGTGGTCAACACCTACCTTGGACGAAGCCGTAGCCGGCGGGACCAATGAAGTTCGTGCACTCGGCAGCGACACTGTCCCAAGTCCACTCGAACATCTGGATGATGACCGACTTGTTCGTACCCGGGGCGCGGGGAGACAAGGTACGAGCCTCGGGCTGGGCGAGGGAGCTAGGACGCGTTTCACCGACCGAGGCGAGCGCACCGAGGGCGACAAACGCAGCGAGCTTGAACCAGTTCGACATTGGGGAATATGGAGACTGGCCCGGACCAAAGGTACGAGGGGTGAACGGACTACGGCGAATGTCGCTGCAGGTCTTCCAACAACATGGCGAGTTTAAATAGACATGTCGCGAACATCCTAACTGGGACGAGGGCCTTGTAGATCACCGTACTTGTGGCAGAATATGGGAAATACCCGCGCGACCGCCCGGACGAGATGTGTTGCATCATAGATGTTCGCGTCGGCGGTGTGTCATATGGCGGGTCGAAGACGACGTGCGTAAAGTCCGGTGCCGATACCGTGCTCTTCTCCTTGCACCTGACACGAAGACGACGACGGGATGAGCCAATTGGATCCCCGTTGTGTTGCCGTTGTGAGGGAAAATCACCATGGTGTGCTTATCCGGGAAGGAAGGAAGATCACCGGACGAGGCAAGAAGGGCGCGCAGCGAACACGACCATCCGCTTCCGGGCATCGTAGCATATGCACGCAAGCGCATCTCTGGCCACCGGCCTCCTGCTGCGCGGATACATACCGAAGCGCTTCTTTCCGCATCCCTGGAATGTGGAGCTAAGACATATGCACGAGTTCCACGGGCGTGAGCGGTGACAAATTTGCATCCTTGCCAGCTAGACTGTACTTACACCCACCTTATGGCACCAATCCTGGCGCGGAGGCTTTTGCTCACTTGACGAGACCAAGCTGAGGAGTCGAAGAACAACGTTCAAGTTCAAGTTGCCTCCTAGGACGTGTGGGTGGGTTCGGTCATTCCTCGTCCCGGTAGGCGGTAGTGACCGTTTTACGGCGGCAACGAGACCCTGAGTCTGTGATATCGATAGGAGGAGGAGGGTACTTTCTCTTCAGCGACGCTCGGTATTCACTCAACTTCCGATGGAAGAACAGGCACTGAGAACCAACTGCATGGAACCTACATATCAGGCCCCGAGCCATGATGCAATGAGATGATCCCCGAGCCCCCCGTGCCAGTGCGAAAAGGTGCGAAACTCAGACATCCTGGGCTAGTCCTTTCGCAGCCATGGCATACAAACCTTCTGGTGGGACTGTGTGGGGCATCGATGGAGAAGGGAAGAAAGTCTGTAGGTCGTCCGTAGTCAGTTGTGGGCAATCAGAAAGTTGCGAGACCATAGTCACAGACTTACAGCACAGTACTGCGCTGATACCTGCATGTTCCCGAACGCCGGCTTTGGCACAAACCTCACTTACCTGGTGAACGTCGTCCAGTTCAAACTTCACATGCGTGCTGAGGTACTCGTCTACTACTTCCTACCGGACACGCAACAGATCTGCCTGCTGCCTATGTAGTGTCTATAGGAAATCATGGTTGCATGTTCGAAGCTCAGCGCTCATCCACGGACTACATGTACTCGTACAAAGACAATGCGGGCTCAACGTTGCGCTCAACCTCAGAAGTTACAAGCGCACCCGTTTACGAGGCGGCTCCTTATAAGTATCTTCTTCCTCGTCGTCCTCGTCGCAACCTACGTCATCCTCCTCCTCGCTCGGTTCCATGATTTCGTCGTCCTCGTCATCCTCGCCATCCTCGTCGTCCTCGTCGTCCTCTTCGTCCTCTTCGTCCGCGGATTCGGATCCAGATCCAGTCTCCGAGTCTGAGTCCGAGTGCGGGTGGTTCCAGTCGCCTTGAAGACCACAGGGACGAGGCGGAGGTGGCAGAAAGCGTTCCGGGTTATTCAGACCAAGCTTCAGCGCAACAAGAGCAAAGTTCATGTCGTTCTCGCAAGCAGGAAGCGCCGAGTATGTAGCATCTTCCAGGATATCGCTAACCCACTTGTTCTGCCAGATGTCGCCCCACCCAGACTCGATGAAGTGGCAGACGAGCTCGTAATCTTCGTCCGATTGATTCGCCAGCCGCCTCGGAGGCTGTCATAGTTCTCAGCACCAGAGGGGCAGTGAAGCAGGTGGTACATACGTCGCGTCGCGCCGCATTGTCTTGCGACTGGCTAGTATAATAGTCATCAGCTCCTGCGGTCGCCGTTGTCAAGATGTAGTCGAGAGCATGCTCGACACGGCCTCCTTTCTTGAAGAACGTAGTCGTCGATCCTGCGCGTAGCGTGGCAGTGACGTTTTCAGCAGTGGGAATACCACGGATACCGGGAAGCTTCAAGAGAACGTGCACGATGGCGTGGGTCACATTGGCGTATCCCTTGCAGAACATCTTCGAAACGATCCCAGCTCGTTGCATGGTCGGCGGGAAGTGTTCATAGCCTGGGAGATCTTCAAACGATATGGGGCCTGAACCGCAATACTCTGTAGCTTCCCTGATGAGGTCGATGTTCCCTTCGGCAAGGTCTGTGGTAAGTGTCAATTGCCGTCGACGTCGAAAACGGCAAACGCTGGTAGCACGTACACGACAGCGCGTAGCGCATCCGAGGCGAGAGCCACCCATCCGTGCATTGCTGGCATGAACATCCATAACGTCGCCTGCCAACGAACTCGTCTTCGGACATCCCGACATCTTCGCCCATAGCGCGCTTCAAGAGATAGATGACACGGAGGGCGCAAGGATCGTAGCCGCACCAGAGCTGTAGCGGGTCGATCTCTTGTTCCTCGCGGAGCCTGCGCTGATGCAGCTCGCAGGCTTCCAGAGGAGTCAAACCTTCCTCATTGTCGCGCGAAAAAAGTTGATCTAGGACCCGATCCTTCAGTGGCACAGCGAGCAGAGCACGAACAGCGGGAAGGTAGCCATAGAAGGCCGCATTATGCAGAGAGAAGCCGGAGAACTCGTCGCCGTCGATGTTTGTCTCGTGGTTCGTAGAGTCGGGTCCAGAGCCGGCGAGTCGGGTGCGCGCTTCCCTGAAAAGCTCACGCGGGTCTGGTACATCGTCCTCGATGGAGATGAAGCGAGAGGGATGTTCGCTGTCGATGGCATACGCCAGGAAGCACGTTCTTCCGATCCTGCGGTACGAATTCTACATCACAGGGTCAGTCGTGCAGCACAGCAAGTATGTATGCGCATGCGCCGTGCGCTTGACTCCGCAAAAGCCACTACATGCGCATACATCAACACCAAGACTGGGATGTATGCGCATATATCGACTTCGGGCCGAAGATTGTCATACCTTCAAGAAGAGGTTCACCGCGATCCCCTTCTGCGCTACCCGCATCTCCCGGTCTTCGATCCTGTCAACTGGGCGAGGACAAGCCATGATACCGACCGCTTCGGCACCGTGAGAAGAATGCGCGAGAGCGGAGAGGAGCTGCGAAGCTATGCCGCGTCCTCGAAACTGGGGAGCGCACTTAGCTACATTCAGATACTCGAAGTACATGGGACGTACCTCCTCCTGTACCCTCACAACGGGAACAACAAGCAGGATGCCGTCATTCAACTCATCACCGAACGCGCCCGTCCCTTTCAGAAACTGGTTCGCGGTAAATTCGGGCCTGAGCATCCCGTACTTGTCGAACAACGTGGTTGCGAAGTGTGGGAGATCGTCCGTCTCGCTCGTATCCATGATCTGGTGGAAGTCGCCACGGACTTGGCATGGCTTCCTGTCAATACGATGAGCGTACAGCGTGCCGACGCAGCCGTATTGAGGATGATGCGCCTTGACGGTGATATCCTTCCGGACGTGGGGGAAGTCGAGGCCGTCTCTGATTTTGAGCTTGAAGCGACACTCGTTGAGGGCGAAGGCGGCAGCTGGAGCGACGGACATGATGGTGGTCAGAGGAAGAGATGGGACCTCTACGACGACCGGTCGCTGCCCTAAGTCCACACCGCATTCAGCTTGACGATAGCTGAATTCGGCGCGAACACGTGCGCTGCCAACTAGACGTCATAGACTCAGAGACCTGCGACCACAAGAATCAAACAAGAATCGTTCATATACTGCTGTTGTTACATATGATAGAGCATTTGCGACAAGAACTGAACCTGCGAACATACGCCTTCATAACTGGGGGCTTGGATGAGATTATAACATGCACTCACCTTTGCGCCTGCCTTCGCGCCTTTCAGTCATCCAAGAGGCACGCCTCAACGAGCGTGAAGTCGAGATCGTTCGAGCATTGCGGCAACTTGCCATATTCTTCCCCTTCACCCTCCACCGCCTCCTCCGCCCGCATCTCATCCCAGGTTCCATCTCCGAGAGGGGACTGTTCCTTGGCAGAAAAAACGATGAAGTCGATTGCGTTGCTGACCCGACCGCCCTTCTCGAAAAAGACCGACGTCTGCCGTGAGACGCGTGGAAGCATGGCGCTGACGTTCTTGACCGACGGTATACCCGCGTCGCCGGACTGCTTCAGCAGCTTTGCGATGATCATGACGAGAGCTGTGTAGCCGAGGTAGAACGCCTTGGTGACCCCCTCCTCCTGAATGGCCTCGGGGAGATATTCCGTGCCTGGAGCGCACTCCAGATCGGACGGTATGGGAGACTGCAGGGCCATCTTCATCATGTCCACGGCGCCATCAGCCTGGCCTGCAGACAAGGTATGAATCAGCCGTTACAGTGACAAAAGCTGGAGTTATGCACGTACTCAACAGACGGTATCGCATGCGTGAAGACAGCCAATCATCCGTGCATTCGCCACAGGTGCAGCCAAAGACAGGCCGGTTCGGTGCGCTGGCCGGGTCATTCTGCACATTGGGGAGGGGATGGGCGACGGTGTTCGACATGGGGCTCACGACGGTCTACAATTTGCGAGGCTTCGGAATCCGACTCATATATTGTGGCATTTACGTCCTGACTCCTGAAAGGTGATCGCGGCTCCAGGTCACCGTCCGCTGGCCCCTGACTTACGTACTAGACTAAGAAGGCTTAGGAGGAGGTGCACTCCTAGGACCTGCTCCGGGAGAAACATTGCCTGCAAATTTGAGTCAGTGAGACTGTATAAGAGAGAGGATTACGAGGCATGGAATTTGAATGGCACATACCCCGTTCTGCATATCAGTCTCAGAGGCAGAAACGACTGTGCAGTCATGGAGGAACCCTTCTGAGATCCCCGCTCCTTCTCGTTGTGATGGTCTCGGAGGTCCCGGAGATGTGCAAACGGTGGCAAGTACAGCCGCGGGCGGCAGAGGGAGATCTTATCACTGCTTTCGGCTAGATAAGCGGTCCGAGCTCCGTCTCTCTGTACTGCTCAGTGCTCTTGAACGTTTGAAACTCTCACTGGTTCACTCACTTAAGTACATACCACTCGAACTCTCGTGGACATACTGGCCAGCGAAGGCTCATGGGGATTATTCGCTAATCTCGTAGGTAAGTATACTCGTCTTAACCTAGCTTGACTCGCTAGTCCCATGACACAACTCGCAGCAGCATTCGTCGTATGGAGTCCCAGCTCCCTTATCCACGCAAGGACAGTCTTCTGTGTCCACTCTAATAGCGACGTGGGAGCTTGAAACGTTCGCAGTCTGGTCTCGAGTCCGGCTGCGCGACGATAGGTGATAAGACATGTCATGAATGCTCATTGCAGTCTACTAACTTCCCCTTCTTCCCGCCATGGAGAAGACGTCCAGCACGCAAGTCAGCGTACAATCCGTGCCCACCGCTGCGCATACCAGCGAGCGCGATGAGGTATATGACGGCGAGAGCGTAGCCAGCGACGTCGCCGTCCTCGCAAGCCTCGGGTACAAGCAAGAGTTCAAGCGCGCATTCAGCCCGGTCGAAGTCTTCGGGCTTGGCTTCAGCATCATCGGCGTGTTTCCTTCCATTGCGTACGTTATCTACTAATTTGCGATACATATTGTTCTGACGTGACTGCACAGCTCTGTTCTACTATTCGCCATACCTTATGGAGGTCCTGTTGCGCTCGTCTGGGGTGTGAGTTCATAATACTAGTGACTATCTTCACGGTACGATGGTGGGCTTACTGACCATTGATGACGCAGTGGGCCATTTGCAGCCTGTTCCTCATGTTCGTCGCCCTTGCTCTTGCCGAGCTAGGATCTGCCGCGCCGACATCGGGAGGGCTGTACTACTGGACATGGACGTTTGCAACACCGCGATGGCGCAATGTTCTCTCCTGGGTCGTGGGATGTATGTTCTCTCTCCTCGGAGTTTTCCTCATGATCTCATACAGCTTTCAGACTGCAACTCCATGGGTCTCATCGCCGGATTGGCCGGTGTCGACTGGGGTTGTGCCGTTCAGGTGATGGCCGCTGTGTCCATAGGCACCGACGAGACCTTCGTGCCCACCACTGGTCAGATCTTGTGAGTTCAGATTCAAGCCATCGGTGTCTCTGCTCTGGGGCGACTGACGTACGTATCGATAGTGGCCTGTTCGTCGCACTGCTCATCTGCCATGGCATCGTTGCGTCGCTTGCAACGCATGTGATCGCACGATTGCAAGGTTTCTACATCGTGTTCAACATCCTGTGCGTACACCTGATTGCTCCCTGCCAAGACTGACCGATCTGACTTCCGTCCTTCAGGTTATGTGTTGCCGTCATCATCTCCCTTGCAGTCGCTACTCCGAACGACTTCCGCAACTCCGCGTCTTTCGCGTTCGGAGGATTCACCACTCGTACAGCCTTCCTCTTCAATACGGGCTCATCGCACCGGTGGTCTGACATGCCATTTTGCAGTCTACGACTGGCCAAACGGATTCGCTTTCGTCCTCAGCTTCCTAGCTCCGCTATGGACCATCGGTGCGGGAGGTTCTTTGCAATCTCTAGAAGTCAACTAGTGACAGTCCTCATAGGTGGCTTCGACGCGCCGGTGCATATCAGCGAGGAGGCGTCGAACGCTCGCACTGCTGTACCTTGGGCAATCATCAGTGGGGTCGGTGCCGCAGGAGTGCTGGGCTGGGGTGAGTCGCGCTGAACTTCATGCCTACGCCAGAATTATCTCAATTAGCACATCCCCAGCTATCAATGTCGCACTCGCCTTCAACATGGGCAAGGACATGGAAAGTATCGTATCGAACCCTATCGGCCAGCCCATGGCGACTGTACGTTTCTGTCCTCTTTATCGAGTGCGATTACATACGCTGACACTCGCGGCGGGCGGGCGGACATTAGATACTCTTCAACAGCCTCGGCCGCAACGGCACCCTGGCAATATGGACTGTCGTCGTCGTCGCGCAGTAGGTCGCCCGGACTCATACTCGTAACATCTTCACCTGCTCACAAAAATTACCTCAGGTTCCTCATGGGCTCTAGCTCTGTAAGATACTGCGGGGTTCCTTGTGGTTGATGGCAATGCTCAAGATCGTACCTCTGCAGCTCATCGCCACATCCCGTCAAGTCTTCGCGTTCGCTCGGGACGGAGCGCTGCCCTTCTCCAGCGTCATCTCTCGCGTCAACCCACAGACACAGACCCCTGTCAACGCAGTGTGGGCGGCTGTACTCGTCGCGCTGCTCTTGGGCCTTCTCGCTTTTGCCGGGGATGCAGCAAACTCGGCGATCTTCAGCCTGGCCATCGCGGGCCAGTACACCGCGTTTGCTATCCCGATTATGTGCCGATTCCTGGGTGGCAAGGCGTGGAAGCCCGGTCCATTCACTCTAGGCCGAATCGTACGTCTTCTATTCTTCCTGGTCCAAGGCCCGCAACGAGACTTATGTGTGCACACAGGGACTTCCCGTCGCAGTCGTCGCAGTATCGTGGATGACTTTCTCCACCGTGATCATTGCGTTCCCCGCGGCGCCCGCCCCGGATGCTCAAGGCATGAACTACATGTGCGTCGTGTTCGGTGGGTGGATCTGCCTCTGCCTCGCCTACTTCTACCTGCCCGTGTATGGAGGCAAGCACTGGTTCAACGGCCCGCAGACGACTCTCGAGGGTGCCCGCCGGAGCGGCGCGCTCATTCCCGCCGGAGACGATCTCGATACTCGGTCGGATGGTGCGGAGGAGGTCTCGGAGAAGCGAGAGCATGCATGAAGATACTGGTAGTAATGACAGGTAGACCCAAGAAGGTTATGTAAGATGAGCGATCCCAGAGTCTGGCATAATACACGTAGTGCAATGCGGCTTTCCCAATCAAAAATACTCGATCAGCTTCCGTAAAGTGTCCTTCTGGTCTTTGCCCTTCATGTGCTCTTCCATGAGCTAGGGCGCAAGCGTCAGCCTCAACACACCACATCCGACTCGGAGAGAAGATGGTACAAGAGGAAGACTGACCTCGTTGACATTCAGGTAGCTCTCCACGAACTCTGCACCGAGCAGGCTCTTGACGGCGTCATCAGAATCCAGGGCCTCCCTCGCCTCCGCAATCGACTTCGGCAGCTTCAACTCATGCCTGTCCAGCCCGACATCCTTCTTCTGCCCTTGCTCATCTCATGCGCCGGCTTGTGACAGTCCCTAGTCTGCAGCGACGCCCCGTCCAAGATCCCGCGCAGCCCAGCGGCAACGATGCCCGCGAACGCAAGGTGCGGCGCCGCCGTCGCGTCGCTGCTCTTCAGCTCAAAGTGCGTGTTGCCCCCGGGCTCGCATATGCGCAGGGGCGCCTCCTTGTTGTACGTGCCCCAGCACGACGTCGTCCCGCCCGCGTGAATGCCATCCTGCATGCGCGCGTAGGAGGCCGCGTTCGGGAGGGTGAACGCGATGATGGCGGGGAGGTGCTCGAGCACGCCTTGCACGAAGGAGCGCTCGGTCGGGCTCAGCCAGGGCGCACGGTCCTCGTCTTCCTTGCGCTCCTTCGTCTTGCCGCCTTGTACGGAAACGTGCACATGGGCGCCGTTCCCGCCTGGGGACCCATGTCGTGTCAGTGCTGCTGCTTCGGGATAATAATAGAGCTTGAATGCGAGGCTCACAGTTGTCTTCGTGCAACCGGGGGCAGAAGGTCGCCTTGAGGCCGTGCTTGTTTGCGATATTGTATATCGTCTCGCGCGTGAAGACGATTGCGTCCGCTGCCTCGAGTGGCGGGAGTGGGCCGGTGACGACCTCGTACTACGTACGTAACGTCTTCAGCAAGCTGATCGCTATCCGTAGAAGCCTTCCAGGTAGACTCACTTGTCCAGGTGCCGCCTCTGCGTGGTACTGCTGAACCTCGATGTCCGCGTCAACCAAGCACTGCGCGATCTCCTCGAGCACGAGGGCCTCGGTGCTTCCAGTGCGAAACTTGGCCGCGCACGACCAGTCTGCGTCGTTTACGAAGACAGGCTCGGGGCTGGTCGCCCTGAGCAGCATGAACTCGTGTTCCATGCCGACGAGGAAGGACACTCCAGCCTTGTCCTCCGCTTCCCTGGGCACGAGCATTGTGCGTCAGTCCTTGCATCGACACGTCCGGGAGCTCGAGACACTCACCTCAGCAGGCGAAGCAGGATCGTCCGCGGGCACAAGGGCACTTCAGGTCCCTTTCCAGGCGCGGGTGCCTTCTCTTGAAACCAGCCCATGACGACCGCATGCCCCGGGGCATACGTACAGACCCGCCAGCTGCTCAGGTCTGGTACGTAGAGCCACTCGCCGACGGCACTGAACCCTTCTGCAAGCCTTATCCCAACAACGCCGAGGGTCAGCGCGGGCACGCCGATGCCGTTGCGCTTGTTGGGGTTCTCGTATAGCTTGCGGATGGCGGCGACGGGGAGGATGCGGACGCGCGTTGTGTTGATGTAGTCGATCCACTGAATGCGGACAAACTTAATGTTCGGGGTGATGAGCTTCTCCGGCGAGTTTTCTGCGAAGCGTGTTGAGTATGGCTTGCCTCAGTGTAGAGTGGAACATGCGTACCTGAGGCCATGTCGACAAGCAAAATGATAGTAATGAGGAGCGATTGCCAGTGCGTGAGACGAGGCGGACAGAAGTACTAAGGGAAGTGTGGGTGTCGTTACAGTGCTAGTGGCCCCCAGTTGGGCATATATATCTGCGGACCGCAGGAGGTGGCAGACAGGTACCAGCTCCGTTTATACAGTGGCAATGTGGATGCGCTGTTGGGCGAATATCAGTCCCAGTGAGATCTCGGTCGGATTGGTTCGGACCCCTACGTACAATTTTGTAGAGACTCGGTGCCTGGCCGGATTTTCGCGGTAACGTGTCCTCGAGGCTACGCGACGCGCCTATTTTTGGCGCGTCGCGTCGGTTTACGGACGTCGCATTCGCGACGGCCGCTCTGTCTCGTCGACGGCCATGTCCACGGCTGTGGCGTGTCCACAAGTGTGGACACGACCATGTCTTGTCCGTGTCCTGTACGTACGCGCAATAGACTTGTCTTTCGCTCAAATCTCTGTGTCCCTTGTCCTCTCCCGCCATCTTGCCTGCCTCTGCCTCTCCCGCCTGCTGCCTGCCCTCCCCTCCCGCTCGTCCGACGACGTCCTCGCGCCGCCATGCCTCACAAGCGCAAGTCTCCAGAGGACGTTCCGAAGGCGAAGCGAGTCTACACTTGCGACTGCAACGAGCTGTGTGGAGGTATCGAGCACCCAGTGAGCAAGACGACCCATTGAGATCACGCACGCTACCGCAAGGCACCGCTGCTCGAGACGTTCAAGAAACTTCTGGGGAAGGCGGTGGAGATTGGAAAGGGTGCGACATCGTCGCAGAGGAGCGGCACTGCAGGGAAGGGGAAGAGGCGATGTGTTGAGGTGAGTATATGCGCATGTGCCCATGCTCACGTACTCACGCTATCATAGAATTCATCTGGAGCAGGTCCTTCGCGACGTGCTCCGACCCCATCAAGCGCGGACGAGGAGCGAGACGACCCGCGCGACGAACCAAGTCCACCTCCACCCGGAGACGACGACGAGCCTGAGGAGAACCCCCAGCCCTTGCCCTTCCACGACGACGACGACTTCCGCCCTGCGAATCCTCCGCCGCCTCCGCCCAATGGCAATCCCTTGGAGGAAGACGAGGAGGAGCCCCAGGAGGAAGAGGAGGAGCCCCCGTATGGGTGGTACGAGGAGACGGGCGCGCCGCGAGAGGCCCACCTCGAGGACCTCAAGCACCAACAGACATTCATCAAGCTCATGAAGAACGCGAAGCTCGACGACTGCGGCCTTGATGAAGATGCGCTCGATCGTCTGCGCAACCCGCGTCGCAAGTTCCCCAAACTCGACAACCCCGGCTACCGAAACCACAAGCAGCGCCTCTGCGGCAATGCCTGCGCCCGTCTCGGATATACTCAGCACGCTGGCGGTCCCATCTGCCGTCCCCGCCACCCGCACAGCCCCTGCGCCTGCAAAGCCCGCCCCGAAGCCTCGGGCTCAGCGCAAGGCAACCGCATGGCCGCCTAATGATGATATGCAGGGGTACAAGTGAGTCATCGCAGGTGTCGAAGTCGAGTGCACGCAACTTACAGATGGTATAGGTGGGACTATGCCCGGGGATGGTATGCTGCCGCTCCGTGCGATTCTCGTTCGGTCGACGACTTCGAGGCCCACTTCTCTGAGCTTACCCCCGCGAACAAGAGGGTGCGTCGTTTCACGGCCATCTTATCCGCGCGTGTACTCATTGTGCGCCGCAGAAACTGCAACGCGACTGGAAGAAGGTGAGCATCTAAGTCGCTGTCTTTGCGTCCTGTGCTGACATATCCCTCCATTCAGGCACACCCAACTGCAGAGGCCCCGGAGCCTTGGAAGAAGATAGAGGAGCGTTATCTTGGCATGATGCGTATATGCCTTCCTGCAGTGAGTCTGACGCTGACTTGCGTTTGCGCGTAGGATTCCTCAGAACTCGGATGGCTCCAGAGTGAGTAATCCAATAGCAATACGAAAGGACCCGAAAGGATACGATTAGCCCGTAAACTGCATGTACAACATTGTATCCTACCGTACCAGCTCGTAATATACCGTATAATCGACCGGACAGACCCACAGACAGACGTGTACGAGAACGTACAGCCGCATACGAGAGTCTACGAATGTCCGCGCGTCAGACGGACCGTCTCGTTTGCCGTCCGGACATGCCCATCCGACAAGATACGGCTGATCCGTAAATGGGTCGGACATTCGTCAATTCTCGTAACGTACGACAATTGTACGATTTCCTACGCATCCATACGGCCCAATCCGACCGAGATCTCACTGGGTATCAGTACGGGATGCACGCGTTACGAGCTGGAGTGCGTCATCGTACGTACGAAGGGCAGCGAGGAAGACTGGGAGCAGGATCGAATACTCCGTTCTTGGGCTCACTCAAGCTGGCGAGCGAGGATTTGCGGAGAGAGCTCGCCCTGCGACTGAAGCACGCGCACTAGCCTGACGTCGTACGTGGTGCCACACATATAGATCAGGGTTCGGACGCCATGACGTAGGCCCGTAAGCTTCCTCGATGTGGAATGTTGACTTCCATGTACGGCGCAACGACACTCCGTGCTCGACAGGCGTGCTCTATCTAAGAAGAGAGCAGCTGTAGGCGTCAAGTAGGCGTGCAATAAGTACATCAATACTAGTACCTACACACGTCTCCCATTTCATCAGTTTACATAGCTCAAATTGCTGAACGCGAGGCAGCTTCCACAGACAGAACCCACCTACCGACGTGATGCGATGGGGAAGAAGTACTGGTAGGTCGAAGAACAACAATCTGAGCAAATTGTAATACGTACGTGCGCTGAGGATGGGAGGCGCATCAAGGTCGACGTTGCGATTATCGTGCCATGACCGGCTGACTACAGTCGACATCAAGTGTGAACAGTTGGCGTCGACTGGTCGACGGGCCTTGGTCGACAGTCGACTCGACGGTCGACTTGGAGTTGACGTCCACCATGGCTGGTCGACTTTCGCACGCTCTGGTATTGGCTGGACCAGGAGATCGAGATGCGATACCACTAAATAAGTAGTACGTATATGTAGTGCTGAACATATCCTTGTAGCACGGTATGTACAGGATTGTATGCTCCTCAGCAATGGATATTGTAATGTCAGGGGCACCCTGTGCATGTGCACGGGAAGCGATTGATCACCTTCACGGCTCACCGCCGCGCTTGCGATACTTACCAGCACAGGGAACAGCGGTCCGCGGTGGCAGTCAATGACGGCGTTCGCTGCCACGCAAGAACCAGACAGGCTCCATCCGGATATCCTCTATATCTCTACTGTTAGTACACGCTCTACGATGATGCTGCCCGGGTCATATACTCAGGCAGTCTCAGAAATACTCGATGAGTTTCCGAACAGCATCCTTCTCGTCCTTGCCCGCCATCCATTTCTCCATCAACTGCGTCGCAAGGCTCATTAGCAAAAACCGTAAGGTACCCCATTCACGACTGTCCGAGACTCACCTTGTTCACGTTGATGTAGTTCTCCACAAACTCCGCACCGAGCAGACCCTTGACGCCTGCATCCGAATCAAGGGCCTTCCTCGCTTCCGCAATGGTCTTCGGCAGCTTCAACGCCTTGTCAAGCCCCACCGCCTTCCTCTCCGCCTCGCTCATCACATGCGCGGGCTTATGGCAATCGCCCGTCGTCAAGAGCACCCCGTCCAAGATGCCTCTTAGACCAGCAGCAACGATCCCCGCGAATGCAAGGTGTGGTGTTGCCGTCGCGTCGCTGCTCTTGAGCTCGAAGTGCAGATGCCCTTCCGGCCCACATATGCGGACCGGCGCCTCCTTGTTGTCCGTGCCCCAGCAGGACGTGGTGCCCCCCGACCAGATCCCGTCGAGCATGCGTGCGTACGATGCGGCGTTCGGGAGCGTGAGCGCGACGACGGCGGGGAGGTGCTCGAGCACGCCTTGCAGGAAGGAGCGCTCGGTTGGCGACATCCGAGGGGCGCGATTCTCGTCCCCCTTCCGTGTTTTCGTCTTGCCGCCGTGGACGGAGATGTGCACGTGGGCGCCGTTGCCGCCTGCAAACACCAAGCCCGGTCAGCATTCACGATGCGACTTCCGGACAAGGGCTGGTATGAGGGAAGGCAACTGACAAGAGTCCGCGTGCAGCCGCGGCGAGAACGTCGCCTTGAGGCCGTGCTTGTTGGCGATGTTGTATATCGTCTCGCGCGTAAAGACGATTGCGTCGGCGGCTTCAAGCGGCGGGAGTGGTCCCGTCACAACCTCATACTGTACGAGGTGTCTTCAGTGGATTGACGGGATGCATATGATCCACGTATGCTCACCTGGCCAGGTGCCGCCTCGGCGTGGTAGTGCTGGAGCTCGATGCCCGCATCAAGTAAGCAGGTCGCAATTTCCTCAAGCACGACCGTCTCGACGCTTCCCGTGCGGAACTTGGCCGCGCACGACCAGTCGGCGTTGTTGACATACACGGGTTCGGGGCTCGTCTGGCTAAGGAGCATGAACTCGTGCTCCATGCCTACGAGGAAGGACACGCCCGCTTTGTCCTGCGCCTCCCTGAGGGTGAGCACGTCAGTGATTTGCCACGTTCAAGGGTGAAGGCCTAAGGCAGCGCATCGCTGCTCCAAGCCTCCGTTCTGAGTCCGAGATATCTCTCAGCGAAGCCGAGGCGCCCCAGCTCCGCGTCGCCACGAAGGATCGGCGTTCGGCCGCAGCATGCCAGTCCTGCAGATCGGTTCGCCAAGCCCACTCACCTCACCAAACGTCGCAAAAGAGTCCTGGGACAAAGCGGCATATCAAAGCCCAGTCCCTTCCCTGGCGCGGGCGTCTTCTCCTGGAACCAGCCCATGACGACCGCATGCCCCGGCGCGTACGTGCACACCCGCCAGCTGCTGAGGTCGGGGACGTACAGCCACTCGCCGACGGCCCCAAAGCCGTCCGCGAGGTTCAGGCCGACGATGCCCAGCGCGACCATGGCGATCCCGACGCCGACGCGCGTGTGCGGGTTCTCGTACAGCTTGCGGAAGTACGCGGCTGTGAGGACGCGGACGCGCGGCGTGTTGATGAAGTCGATCCACTGGACGCGCACGAACTTGATGTCGGCGGTGAGGAGCTCGTCTAGCGACTTTGCTGCGGAGGAGGAGGGGGGAGATTGCGTGGGGAGCGCGCTGTACAGCACGCCGTACGGTTCTGGAGCCATGCTCGACTGCGGTTTCGGTGAGGGGGTCGGAGAGGCCTCTACGGGATGCGTCTAACGGTGTGGTGGAAGTCCCGGAAACCGTTACAGCCGTAGCTGTTGTGCGGACTTGGGGGATATATGCCTGCTTCGGCGGTTCGTGTTTCAAATCGACAATCAGCCTCGTGTCTCACACTGCGGGTAGGGGTCTTAGCATGAAGTAACGCTTACCAAGGTCGCGTATAACGTGTCTGCGGTATGTTTTGGACTCAGTAAGGTCGGTTACTTACCGCTGGCGCCGCAACGGGCGTAGATCGCGAGATGGCAGGGTCAAGTTGCGGTCAAGGGAGGATTCAGTGCGCGGTTGATAGCGACGGAAGTCAGACATACCAGTTCCATAAGGGGCAAGTGCTGTGCACAGGCGCCCATAACTGTACAGTGTCAGAGCCCCGATCCGCACGGATATCTGAGTCTCGCGTCGTTCTCAGGCGTCTCGCATGTTGCAGGCGAGTCGGCATCACGTACAGCGGTATACACAGACAATCATGACAAGGCATGCCGAAGGCATGCTACATAGAACAGGCACGAGACGAGCGACGTGGGATGGTCCGCCACCTGGATGCGAGTCCACGCCGTCGTACGGCGGATGTACTTACCTCGGATTGTGACAACGTAATCACAAGGGCCCGATTGCGCGACCGTGACTTCAACATACACACGAAGATCCAGCAAGTCGAATCCAGAAGTAGTCAAGAGCTGCCGTTTGCCAGACGGGAGGTCGCAAGTGTGATGAGAGGTCCCCCTGCGGTTCAGAAAGTTCGCTTCATCCTGCGCCTTGAAGCGGAATCATAAGTAAGCAGCAACTTAGAGTGCTAACGACCGACACGATACTGCCTAAGTGAGGCCTCGCAAGCTAGTCGGAACCGTGACACAGTCTCTGTGCTCTGAAGGGTGTCGTGTGCAGGGAGCGCCGCCCGGGACTTGCTCGTTCGTCAGAGAATGTATCGTTAGCAACGCGAACGCTCCTCTTGGTTAGCCGTCCAGATCACTGGTTGAAGGCGCAAATAAGTGGCTAAAGAGGCATGGCAGCTTACTCAAGGTGACTCTCCGAATGCAGCAGCAAAAGCAGTTTGTAGTCGGAAACTATCGGCGAGCTTGACTGCGACGGCACTGACAGCGTATGTGCTAAAACCCCAAGCTCTATCCGCCCCTTCGATCGGTGAAGCTTCAAGGTAAGCATGGAGACGTGCGTGTGCAAGAACGGGAGACCGCTCCTCGAAAGGGGTCTGGCTCTCCTTTCAACGGCTCAGCAAGCCATCTCGGACAGACGGTTCCCCGCATAACTGGCTGCCACCAGTGGCGTGCTCGAGCTCCACGTCCGCAGGTCATCGTCAAAGGGCGCCGTCGTATCGTGCGGAGCCGAGCGAGAGGCAGCGTTGATCCTCAGGCTCGCGACACGAGTGGCGCAGCACACGCACACTGACGTTCGACCCGTGACTTCCCTTGTACGAAACTCCAACTCGAAGGCAGGTCGAACAGCAATCCGAGCGGATGCAAGGTCCTCGGACCCCTGGCAAAGTCAATCCTTCGCTTGTGGGGAAGAGCACGCGTACGCATTCTCCGACTCAAGCTCAAGCCGGCATCTGAGGCAGACGGCACAAGCGACTCCACTACTGCCCTCCGTGCCTTCGGAAACTCTGCCTTCCTGCCTCTCCACTCGTGTGGATTGCAGCTCATTACGTGGCGTTGAAATGCCACGAACACTCACCGTCAGTCTCGTGGAGGGTGGAGCGAGGGGCGAGCAAGACCTGCTTGGGACTCAGCTCGGTATCCTGCCCCACGCCGATCCAAGCCCCTTCGAGCGTCGATTATATCTGGGAGTGCAGCTACCAGTACACGCCGTTCCCAAACCCTGCTAGAGCTTCGGAAAAGGGAGTCGCGGTCAGAACGAACGTGCATGAAGCCGACAAGCAATCACTGTCAGCAAAAATGGCGTACACACCTCCGCCACAGGTGACAATGCAGAGGAGAAGCGGCAGCGGCGGAGAGCGGGGGACGGGCGAGCTGCATGCCCGTGGAGCCTCGCAGGCGCCAAGGGCGAGTATAACTGGTCTAGGCAAAGAGGCTGATGGGCATGATATATGGCGGCGTCGCTGGACTTGAACCTGAGTCGAGATCACGGCGCTGGAGCATGCCTCCTCGTGCATCCGCGTACCGGAGCCCGAGCTGCTCGTACATATCGGGCTTGTGTGCTGCCCAAAGTCAGCTCTGAATATTTTGACCGCGGAGGGCGGGGATCGCGCCGTAGGCGTGGGGGGTTTCGTCCGGCTCACAGGGCGGACGATATCCGAGCCGAGTATCTGCTTGAGACCGTTTGGATTCGCCCAGGAAGCAGTGAGCACATCACAGTAGTGCAGCCTTCGGTCAATTTCCCTCTGTATTATCTGGGAGGCAGCCCGCTCCTCCGACGCCCGGACAGGCGCAGGGAGGAGTGGAGTACGTACAGGACAAGCGTTACTCACCGCCTTCGACGGACAGGAACCGATGTAGAGCAGCGAGGAGGGCGCGGATCCTGACAGGGAACCTGCCTTTGGCTGCCAGCAGGCAGTACTGAGCGGGAGCGGTGGGCCCGAGAGCTGACAGTGGGCGTGAACACAACGGCACAAATCGGGGCGTGGGCTGCCTGTACAGCCGCACTGCTCTCTTCTGGTGGACGAGCAGCTATACAGGGCGAGCAGGAGCGTGCGCTTGAGTCTATTCAGACGCTGCGCAGCGTGCCTCGCGCCAATTGTCTCCTCCATCGGCCGTCGTCCTGCATCTTCCCATATGCCCGCCGCCTCGCTCTTGGGCATCGAAGGTCGAAGAGAGCTGCAGAATGGCGGAGGAGGGCTCGGATAGGGGCGGAGACGCCGGGGATCTGTGGTCTTGTGTCGGTGTGGTTGGTCTCAGTGTCAACCCCGCTGTCGTAAGTGGTTTATTATGTGCTGTGATCGGGAATGATCGATACGACGAGGAAGCCAAGGGTCGATCTGCCAGTACCACGGTCTGCGTCCTTCTCCCGCCGCTGCTGGCCAGCACGGTGCTCGTCGTGCACGGCGGCGGCCCCGCGCGCACTGAGTCAGCTCGGTTGGCCGCTGCAGTCTGTCGTCTGCTGGATGAACAGTTGAGATGATGCATTACGCCTCGGGTCTCGACCCGGGCAAACGCTTGCAAACGCAATCAGAACGCTGGCGCTAGACTCGATCGTGCCAGAGGGGTGGAATTGGGGCCTGAAATGTGCGCTGGGCTGTGCTGTGCTCGCTGGTGGGTCAGCTGCGCGCGCATCGCGATGGCTCTCAGGAGGGCGAGAGAAGGCTTGGGGGTCGGACGCAGGCGTTGTGTGGGCTGGAGAAGACGGCGGACGTGGTTCTCTCGCGTACGGAGCCGGGCAAGAAGCAGGGGGAAGCGAGGCGTGGAAAAGGCGGAGAGGCGGACAACGAGGCTCGCGACAGGCCGTCACAGACTGAGACTGGTCGCCCCCGCCCCGCATCTGTGTCCGCGTCCGAGTGCGCGTGGCTCTGCGTCTTGTCCCGATCGACGAAAACATGCTCTGCTACCACCATTTTTACGACGAATCCGCGCCCGATCACTCCTGCCAGTGTCAACCGGATCCAGAGCCTATATTCATCCATGACCCCCGCAAGCCCTCCTTCCCCCCTCTCGCCCCGTCCCCCGTCCCCACTATCATCAACTGCTACCTCTTCCATGCCACACACGGCTCCGTCCCACTGACCATCCAAATGCCCTCTGGTGAGTCCTTCTACGAGCCCGTCGCCCGCCATGCCCCCGCCCGAGGCGACCCAGCCCCACGCACCAACACCCCGCACATCCCCGTATGGTCCCCGTTCCAAAGCATCGAGCTCCTATCCCTCAACCGCGACGTCCTCTCCGCCATCTCCCACTTCTGCCCCGTCCCCGATGCCGTCCAGTTCGCGCGCACCTGCAGGGACGCCTACGAGATTGCCATGCCGCGCATCCTCTCCGACGTGACCATTGGAGACCCCGACGAGGAGAAGAACGACGAGGCCCGCGACGACGGTCGCCGCCGTTTGGAGGGTCCCGACCGTCTGGAATTGTTCTGCACCTTCATGCTTGCGGATCCGAAGACCCGCATGAGACACCTCAGGTCTCTCCGCCTCCTTGACCTCGCTTTCGCCCGTCCCTCGAACACAGGCTTCAGGGACGGCTGGGACGCCGACTTCTCTCCCGCCGACTCCCTTGCCCGACTCCTCCATGAGGCAACCAACCTGCGGATCCTCCACATACGCGACGCCGAGCCCCTCTTCCAGTCACATCCCTCCGTGTACGAGGGTCTTGCCGAGCTCCCTAACCTCAAGGAGCTGTCCCTGTACTACATCGGTAATTTCTGCCTCAAAGCGATCTCTCTGCTCCGTAGTCGGCCTGCGATCATCGAGAACGGGCTCTGGAAGGACGGTCCGCGGCCGCAGGG
This sequence comes from Cerioporus squamosus, assembly GCA_022592435.1. Taxonomy (NCBI): domain Eukaryota; kingdom Fungi; phylum Basidiomycota; class Agaricomycetes; order Polyporales; family Polyporaceae; genus Cerioporus; species Cerioporus squamosus. The sequence continues at coordinate 143,438 of JABYQS010000054.1, forward strand.
AGACGTGACACCGTTTGGCCAGTACATCAATTCCTTCCAGCACATCAAGCTCTGGGAGTGCGGATGCATGCTCGAGAGCGTCGTCGACCGATACATCTGGCCGAACGTCCACACGCTCGACATCGGCGGTCGCATTGCTAAAATCTCCGAGCTCGCGCATGCGTTTCCCAACCTGCGGCGGCTCACGTTCTACTTGGAATTCTCCGTTAAGCAGGAGACAGGTCCGGCGACCTGTTGGCCGGAGCTAGACTATCTCGAGACGAGCGCCCCCATCCCCTCCTTCCCCTCACCTGTGCGCCGGCTGCAGCTCCAGTACGCTATCGGCGCGAGGCACGGCACGCAGCACGACCTGAAGACGCTCCCACTCATGGAGAAGACGAATCCCGTGGTCCTCTCGTGTACCGTCGCCCACACCTTGTCGAAGACCATGCTCGAGCGGATGAAGACGTCGATGCCTTCCCTCCGATACCTCGAACTCATCCTGAACAGCGGGAGTCGCGCCAGCATGGAATGGCATGCCTTCCAGGAATGGGTCGTACGTGTACCCAGTCATTGAATACCTTGCGCGCCAGCGGGCTCACCTGATATTCCGTAAAGGAGCGTAACCTTGAGATCATGCGAGCCAAGTCGATTGTGGGACTCTGCATTGCATACTCTGGCGCTGGCGCCGATGGAAGCTCGGATTCCTCGGTAGCTGACGCCAACCGGCGCCGCATTACTCACGTCGCACGCATGCTGGCACGCAGCGTCAAGACGCTCTCCTACATCGCCGTCGGCCACCACGACAGCGACAAGAGCGACCCCTTGACCGGCATGTACCGCGTCAACTGCCACTGGTTCAGAATCGTCTCCCGTCCGGCGGACGAGGCTCGCGATCCTTCGCTGGAGCTTCTTACCGCTGCGGAGGGTGAGCGGATACGAGAAATGCTTCAGGACACACCGCGGGTGTGATCTGTGACCGGCGATGGTTAGTCGCTTCCCTTTTCCTGCGTTTGGCGCCCATACCCAACGCGTCTCCACAGGGCTCTTCGCACGTCGATGGCTTCCTCATCTCACCTCTAATGATTGGCCCGCACTTGCTTCAATATGGAACGGTCTTCTATCTGCAGCGCTAGCGATCTCCAGGATACAATGGCTCGGTTTCGGTTTTCTCCCTCTGCTTCTCGTTCCGTCCTCGTTTCGTCCTCGTCCTCGGCCTCTTTCGTCGTTCATCTGTGTATATCTGATCCTTTGCCATATTAGTGTAACATAGCCGTCGTAGGGGTTCGCCATTTATTGGAAGCGTATATTCGCCGTGTTAAGTATATGTTAGTGTACTATCTGTCTTTCCCATTTTCCCGCTCTCCCTCTGATCTCGTCTCCAGACCCCGTACTCAGTCCTGTGACTCATCAGCCTGACCCGAACGCTCTTCATACTTAGCCTTAGCTCCATAGACCTGCGCATACGTCTCGACTCTCGGTGCTCGGTTCTCTGCCCTCTCCCAGTCTGTGCCCTTTGTTACGACCATGCCACGACTCGGATTAAAGCCGCACGACGCCAGCGAAAATACATACAAGCTCTCCCCTCGTAGACTGGAGTTGGACGACGACTTGGGACCGGCGACTGCGCCAACGTGCGTGCACAGTTCTATACTAGCCTAATTGACGGCAGGAGACGGCCCCCACGTACGGGTCGCATGACACGGCGCGCCGCGTGTCTCTCTCTTTGCCCCGGTAGCCGCGTTAACCCTCTGTGAGCGGCGTTCCAAGCGTTCCACTTCCAGCCCCCGGGAGTCCGGCGACGAGGCTATCGCTGCCATCGGACGCTCGTCTGCTGGGTACTTCTCTTGGGATGTCGAGATACACGAGGCGGTGGCGGTTGTTGGTGTGACTTGAAGATGAACTCTCCCTAGGCCCTTGGGGATGTTGAATTGCAAGTTGGGCCCGGGAGTTGCTTGGCGAGCTCGCGCTCAGAGAGCGGCGCGCGTAGGGATAGAGCGCGTGAGTCATATGAGAGGCACGGCAGTGCGACCCTGCATTGAGCCCCAGGATGAGTGGGAGTACAATAGTTTACCAAACGTGCTTGGACCGGGCCGCCATTGGTGCTTGCATCCGCCTCTGCGTAGGGTATACCGCGGGCAGTCTGAAGCCGACTTCCCGGGATGACCTGCCACGCGATGGTGTGTGCGTTACGTGGAGGCCGGGGCCGTCAGAGCAGGAACGCAGGACCTAAACGAGCTTCTTGAGAGGTCGATGCAGGTGACATTGGGACTCGGGTTACACACGATACACACAGCGCTCGCAAAACACAACTGGCTTGGACGGTGGACACGCTGATCAATGTCATCTCCCCGAGATTCCGGCGGTGGGGTGCGAACAGCGTGGATGCAAAAGATTAGTAGCAGATTACGCTATGTGCCATGGTATCGCCGGCGGGAGATGGCACGGCGGTGCTGGGGAGCGCGTTCCGAAGCCTGGAGGAGGAAATGCCTTGCTGCGTTTTTGGTTGCAGGTCGAGGCTCTTTTCGGTGGGGTTTGCCGTCATCGAGCACTTCGCGTCCGAGGACGAGGACGACGTCGACGGTTAGGTCCTGCCGGATCAAAAGCCTGTAGAGTGCAATTGCGCCCACACACTGCGATTAATGGTGGCAGACCTGTCGTTGTTTGGGCCTGGACGATGCGTAGCAAGGCAGTGCTGGAAAGGGATACAAAGTTACTCGCTCTAGCGTCGGGCGCCCCGTTAGATTCACGTGCAGAAGACAGGGATGCGTGCGTACTATGCAGACGGTTGTGCTGATGTTCGCCGGTGCGAGGAGCATGTAGAGTTTGACGGGTGGTAGTCCGGTGCAGAAAGGTCGCCTTGGTTGTGGTCGAGGAACTTTGTCGACGGGAAGGCGATGCAGCCTCGGTATCTGACGATGCCTTCTTTCCCCGAGGTTCTCGCTGGAGAATAGCAAGGATCGACGGTCGTGCGAGCTGGCAAGCATGACGCTGTAGGACTGGAGGATCGTCGCGTGTCTTCTGCAGTCGGAGAGCCTGGACCACGGGTCTGTAGTGCGCTTCCGAACTCTTCTTGCGTGCCGTGCCGCGCAGTGTCTTCAGAGTAGGAGATGCCTGGGTGCTAGTACGAATACTATGCCTACACCAGTAATGCAATCGGCCAAAATCTGCAACAGTAATGCAACCGGGGTCTAGCTCCACTGTCCCTCATCTGTAAATTACAAAACTCGGCACAACAATAGCCCAGAAGCCTTTGAACATGCTCGTAAAAACCGCTTCTTGAGAAGTGGCCGGGACGAGGAGATACGAGGCCATCTTCCGCGAGTTTGCACCTGCCGGCACTATTATCCGACCTCGCTACAGTGCAATATGCGGGCGCTTCCACTGAAACTCCGCTAGGTTGCTCTACCATGCGACAGGTATTGACACATAATTTTCCGACATTGGGGGGTGCATTGAGGAGGAGGAATGGAAGTAAGAGTTGGAGAAGCGTGACATTTCCGGGCGCTTAGTACCATATAAGGCTGCGTGAACGCTCAGTTCTCAGTGGGCACAGCGTGACTGATTGCGTGACGAGGTTTCTCCGTGGGTTGCATTACTGTTGCGACTCAGTGCGCCCCTCGCCTCACCCTCCATCTCATCCTCTCGTTCCCGGAAAATCGGAGGAGGTGCCCAAGACGGCTTGGAACACACCACCGAAGATCCGACATCAATCAGCTAAGGGAGGGAGGAGATAGTCAAGTAACAAGCCCGAAGTTGCATTACTGGTGAACGCATAGTAGAGCATGGTCGGAGGGAGCTCTTCACACCGTTATTAGCCATAGCAAAACGTCACCGCTCCATCCCGGGTGCTAACAAGGAGGCTAGAAAACCGACGGGCACAAGCCGTCCGAACGAAAAACTCTGTCAGATATGCAGAGAGACCTGCATGGCGGATCCCGCCAACCACGCCATATCTGGGCATGGCGGGCGCATCGGTGCCTCATCGATGCGCTGCTGGGGACACATATGTCGAGGGCGTTCGCCGTTGATTGCATGCCGTAAGACGAGCTGAAGAGACAGGCATGGGAGAGATCTGGGCCAGGATTCGGCGCACACATGATGCGGGGAACAGCTGAGAAGGCCCGGGGAGAGGGACGGCGCGGGAGGTGGAGTGGCCGCTATAGGATGCGAGCCACGTGGTGGTGGGAGAGTGCGTATGGCAGAGTCAGAGGTGCCAAACAGAGGACAACAAAGGCCTCTCCTGTAACTGTCCTGCTCGTTGTTGACGACGGCGTCCATGATGCCTGCCCCCTTCGCCTCCCCGCACGTCCCCGTGCCCCTCCCTGCCCTCTACCTCTATCCCCTCAACGACTCCTTCGTCCCCAAACACATCTCCCTCGTCAACAGCCAGCGCGTCAAGATCGGCCGCCAGACCAACGCGAAGACTGTCCCCGCAGAACGCAATGGCTACTTCGACTCCAAGGTGCTCAGCCGGCAGCACGCAGAGGTGTGGGAGGAGAACGGCAAGGTGCGCTTTCTGCGCCAGACGGGCCCCGCAGTGCGCCCCCGTCGACCGCGTCGCGCTGACCCGTACCACCCGTCACCCAGATCTACATAAAGGATGTCAAAAGCTCCAACGGGACCTTCATCAACGGCGAGCGGCTCAGCCCGGAGGGGCTCGAGTCTGAGCCCTATGAGCTCAAGACGGACGACATCGTCGTACGTGCAGGAGCTCCTCGTATGACGCGCCCCGAGCGCCGTGTCTCACGCCCCGTCTGCAGGAATTTGGCATCGACATCGTCGGGGAGGACAACAAGACGATCGTCCACCACAAGGTAGCGGCACGCGTCGTGTGCGTATTCACGGAGCTCGACGCGCAGGCCGCGCAACGCGCCGAAGCACAGGCGCAACAGCAGGGCGCGCAGGGCTACATCAACTCGATGCCGAACCAACCCGGCCCCGGCAACAGCGCGTTCAACTTTGTTGGAAACGGTCAGGGAAGCTCGAATGGCGCAGCGGGCCCGCAACGGCGGCCAACGCTGCAGTCGCAGGGCTTGGTTGGGATGGGCGGCATGGGCGGGAACGTCCGCGTTCCGGGGAAGAGTGGGCTCACGTTCGACCACATCCTCAGCCGATTGCAGGGCGAGCTCCAGAAGAGCCGCGAGACGGGTGCTGAGCTGCACTCGCTCAGCAGTGGGCTCGCAGAGATTCATGACACCCTTGGTGGGAACCTCGTACGTGCTCGGCTGTATGCACTCTTGACCAACCTAACCCCGATCCCGCCGATGTAGCCGCCAAACCTGCCGCCGTATCCCTCTACATTGCCACCTGTAATGCCCGCACAAGCAGCTCGCGCAGCGGAGGAGAGCCAGCAGCGGGCGGCGGCCCAACCCGAGCCGTCCACGGGTGTTGCCGAGCTCCAGGCTCAGCTGCAGGAAACCCAACGATCCCTCGCTGATCACGTTGACAAGGTCCGGACGCTTGAGGGTGTGCTTGCTGAGCACGAGGCGGTTAAGCGGGAGGTGAGCTCGCTTCGGGACGCTATGGAGGAGCGAAAACGGGAGATGGAACTCTTCCGTGTCACGAGCTCCCGCCGCTTGCACGACCACCACGACGACGATAACGAGTTCACGTCTGACGATGATGATGCGAGAAGCGTCTCGACCGTTGTTCCTCACGAATTGGAGCCGGTGGATGAAGAGGATGAGGAGCAGATTGCTGCGGAAGAGGAGGAAGAGCGGCGACGAAGGAGAGACGAGCTTGGTCGTCCTCGCACTCCGGAACCAACCGGTATGGGCATTTCTGAGGACGACGAGGAGCAGGAACACCATCGGTTCCGGAAACTTGCGGTGAACGACCACCGACCACGGCCCCCATCACCCTCGCCTCCTGCACCCGCTGCGGTTCCTGACGACTTCACTGAACGGTTGAATGCGCTTGCCAAGCAATTGGAAATGGCGCTCGAGCTCTCGCGCTCTCTCGAAGCCCAGCACGCCAGCGCGCAATCGACCATCTCCGTCCTGGAGGCCAAGGTCGCTTCCCTCGAGAACGCCGTCCAGGTGACCCAGACCCAGGTTCAAGCTCAGGCGGAGGTGACCGACCAGCTGGTCCATGCATCGGAGGCGGCCCGCTCCGTGCCGGCAGAGCCTTCCGTGCCTGCTGCAGCGGTCGAGGAGGCGCGGAAAGAGGAGCGTGAGTCGCTCACGGCGATGTTCTCGGAGTGGAAGAAGAACGTCGAGGGGAGGTGGAGCAGCGTGCAGGAGGACTTCGCGGAGGAGCGGGATCGGTTGCGTCGCGCGAAGGAGGAGTGGGAGACCCGGATGCGCGCCGCGGAGGAAACTGTGACTAACGCAGCCGCGAAAGTCGAGTCGGGTCTCCTGTCGCTGGCGTCCTTTCAGGCGCAACAGCAGCACGGCCGTATGAACGGCAACGCGAAGCCTCACACGAGCGGCGGTCTTGTCACTCCTCCCAGTCCCAGGAGCCTATCGGCTGATTCGACCCGTCCGAGAAGACAACGGAAACGGGTCAGTGCGTCAAGAGGACGGACGCGATCGCGGTCGATCTCCCCGGCTCCGACGGACGACATGCCCGAGAACGTGTCGTCGCACGACGCGGAGGGAAGTGAAGCTTCGTATTCTGGTCCCCGTCGGCGATCACCATGGTCTGTGGACGACTCGAGCGATTCCGAAGGGTTACACCCGAGTGACCCGGAACGGGGCGACGCTCCGGAGGGCAGCAGTAAAATGCCCTTCCCGATCACACCGGAGTCGTCTGTGGTCAACCAGCCGATTTCGACGTCGAAAGTCGCCCCTGCTGCGACAGCAGACGCACGCGCGCATGCGCAACAGCCACCCAAGGCTCCTGTGAGTTCCGCAGTGTCGTTCCCTGCCCCTGTCCGCCCTAATGCGGATGTTGCGTTCCAGCATCCATATCACACCGCGTCGGCAGCGATAGGCATTACGATGCTAACAGTGGCGACACTCGCGGTGATGTGGCGGGTGAAGCCCGAGGTGACGGTATAGGATGGATGGAGTATTCGCAGCAGCAGCAAGTAAAAATTGGCCATGTACGACGCATGTAGGTGAAGGATTCGCTTTCCGCACGCATACCACGACGTGTTTCCTTTCCCCCGATATCCCGGATTTCTCCTCATCGTGCCTTTCGTGTTTGCCTTCGCACTCGCAGATTGTCTCATGCATCCCTCTCTCACTCTCCTGGATAACTCTCGTCCTCATCTAGTCTCCCTTCTCCCCTCCTTGTCGTCAGCTCCCACTTGTCATCTGTTAATGCGCCTTTGCGAACGGTCTGGCATCACCATCTTCGCCTTGTTCCGACCACCACCTGCCGTGCATGTCCGGCAGCATCCGACCCTCCTTGTGTTGTCTGTCCTTTTCCCGTCCTCCTTCCTTCCTTGTCCCTTGCCGCTTGCCTTCTATGCCCCTGCCTCGCCGCACCACGCATATATGTACATACTCTCCGACTCTCTCCCCTCCTCATCTCTCTTGCCTCTCCTCTTGTCCAACGTCTTCTTTACACCTTCGCCGGCTAGTATTTAACGACCCCCTAATGACTACCTCTCTATCTTATGATTTTCGATTCCCGAACCAGTAGATCAGGTTGCGCATTTGGCTTTAGGCGACTGGGTTAGATTCTTTTAGAGGTACGTACGAGGCTGTCGGTATGGTTGTGACCTGTCGCGTGCGCGTTTTCCTGGCCAGTAGAGCGTGCGTTTTGACTTTCTCGTACATCGATGGTTGCGTATGGCGGCGTGTAGCACTCTTTTGCGTGCTCACAGAGGATTCTTTCTAGGATAGCGGATACCATGTGTAGTACTGGCCGAGTATATTGCACGTTGAAGTTGCAGCGGACACCCATTGGACACCCAGCTCAAAACATCGTGTGCGCCAGAAGAGAACGACATGCAACTACGGGTAGACCGTACGAAAGTGAATGCGAAATGACAAGCCATGGCTAGAAGCTAGGAACACAGTAGGACAAGCTGGGTGACCGCAAGCAGTCGATACGGTATCAACGGTCTGCTTTGCTTTTCTTCTTGTCCTTCTTCCGTTTGCGCTCCTTTGCCTCATCATCCGACGCAGCCACAGTATCGTCTGCATCGACCGCGATTGCAGCGCTGGCCTGAGCAGCAGCCTCCTTTCTCCTCCGCTTCTCCTCCTTCCGCCGCTTGCGCTCGGCCTTCTCGTCTGTCGATGCGTCCTCTGCGGGGTCCACACTCGCTGCCGTCTCATCCTTAACTGTCACCTTTTCCTTGCCCTTCGCCTTTTTGCTCTTCTTGTCCTTCTTGTCCTTGCTCTTCTTTGGCCGGTCCTGGTCTTCGTCCTCCTCAACCTCGACCTCGACCTCTGCAGCAGCCGGACTGGCCTCAACGACGGGCTCCTCCGCCACCGTCTTCGTCACCGTTGCAGACGTGAACATCGCAGCGAACGAAGAGCGCATGCCGCTCCCGATGCCTCCAAGTCCACGCCGCTCCTCGACGGTCTCCTCCGCCCGCGTCACCTCCATCCGAAGCTTCGACGCGCCCAGGCCCACGCGCGGACGCTCACCGTAGTCGTAGTCGTCCTCAGCAGCGGCAGGGGTGTCCGTCCCAGAGGCGGGCGCAGACGAGGACCCGCCGTAGACGCGTGCGTTGCTCTTGGCGGCGAGCTTCTCCTTGAAGTAGTCCATGACGCTCTTGCTCGAGACGGTGAGCTCCTGCAGCTTGAGCTGCTCCGTGTAGGCGGGGGTATCTGAGCCGGAGGTGGATGTGCTCGGGCCGGGCTCGAAGGGCGTGGATGGGTATGGGGTGGGGGCGGAGGAGGGGTAGCCGGAGATGGCGGGAGAGGGAGAGGGAGAAGGTGAGGCGAGCCCGAGGATCTCGGCGATTGCGGAGGCGGACTTGGATGCGAGGGATTTGGCGGCCATGTGTCGGCCGCGGTAGGCTGCACGAGGGCTGTGGTTTGGTGATCAGCATACGAATGCAGGTTGCAGTGAAGGGGGGAAGCCGATGGGCGAGAGCATGTGCGACATGGGGAAGAGAGATATTGCGAGGACATGTACTCACTGTCTTGAAGGGCCTGCAGACGGAACGGTCGGCGCAGGAGAGGGCGAGGCGGTCTCAGCAGGTGTATTAATCTCTCGTTCCGTGTCGCGCTTCTTCTTTTTCTTCTTCTCCTTCTTGCTGCTCTCCTCAGCGTCCGAGGTATCCTCCGAAGACTTGCTCTTCTTCCGTTTCTTCTTCCTCTCCTCGCTCTCGTCCTCCTGCTCGCCCTTCTTGCGCTTCTTCTTCAACTTCTTCTCGCCGTCCTCATGTGCGCCCTCAATCTCTCCATCCGCAGTGGCCTCGTTCTCGGGCTCGACCTTCGCCGTCGGGCGGACAAAACCGTCGATCTTCATCGGCTCCTCCTCCTGAGCCTCGCCGTTCCCGTTCGCAGCATTCAGACGGAGGAGCAAGTTCTCAAAGTCCTTGTTCTGCTTCCACGCCAGTCCCTCGGCCGAGTTCTTGTGGTCCGCGCCGATACCGAGCATGTCGAGCTTCTGGTTCACGCTGAGGGCCGACGTCCGTCCCTCGCCAGACACACCCAGTCCGCGCGAGGGGTCCCAGCCAAGCTTGGCCAAGTAGGCCGCGCCGAACTTGCTTGCATCTATGTAGGATGACGATGAGGATAGGTACGAGGAGGCATGCTAGGTTCTGGAGTCTCGTACCGTTTGCCCATGCCAGGTTGCGCGGGTCATTTGGGATGCGTTGTTTTGTTTTTCGGCCGGCCAAGCCCATATTGACTAGTTCTCCGAGTCAGAGATGGTGCTCCTGTTGATCGGATACCCAAGACACGTTCAGCTTCAACTCAGCTTGGAGGCACGACCGGGGAGTGAAGCTGCGGAAGCGCTCAGATTTTTGGGTGACGGCAATCGGCTGTGACCGCTTGTGTGACACTACCGCTTTCAGCGAGGCGGGCGTCTCCGCGTCTCTGCTCCTGCCACTGCTGCCAGTACTGGGAATGATGTTATACTCGTCTCTGGTGGTTCTTTGGTCGACAACCAGCCCGCGCGGATCTCTCTATCTGTATGCAACGAATGGACGCTGCACGCAGACCTCCGGCATCCAGTCTGGCAAGGTTTCAGTAACGTTACTGAAGCACTGTGACTGCTGTGAACTCTCGAGTCGGACACCCACCAACGCGAGATTCCAAGCGGAGGCTTTTGTAGCAGAATTACGCTAACTTCTAGCTCAGGGCAGCAGTCTCACTTGATTTTCACCATGCAACGCGATTCGGACGTGGGGAGGACCGCCGAGGCTACGCCGCTGTGCACGGCAACTTCCAGAAGACTCTTGGAGCTTGAGCTCATCGCAGCCCCTCTCACTCAAACTCAAGCATCGACCCCCACTTTCTGCGCTTCAGTTACCTACGGCTCTCTTCCTCAATCTTCTGCATGGCTTCTATATCCCAGCGTGAGGCTGAGAAGCAAGTCCGCTCGTGGGGTTTCCCGACAGTCTACACCTGGACAGACCGCCCGTGAGTATACACGCTCCATCTTACCTCCTTGTCGCTCTTCCCTGCAAGGTGATGACCTCTATCCGACATCACGCTCACTTCGTTCGTCTTCTGTATGACAGGAATGCACACTATCCCCCACACCGACACAGCGGCTTGACCACCCACCTCATTCTCTCGGGCGAATTCACGGTCTGCTATCCCGAAGATGACCCCACCAAGAAGGAGACTTTCGGACCTGGGGCGCGCATTGACGTCCCCGCAAACAAGTCGCACGAGGTGTGGATGGGCAAGGACGGATGCACGTACGTGATTGGGGAGTAGGTTGGTTGCCGGGGCAGCCCGAAGATCAGCGGATGTCAGGCCACTTGTGCGGGTTTTGCGCTTTGCCGTACGTGCTCATGTTCTGCACGCGTTCCTTCCTTTGTTCGGCTGACTCGGGCTCGGTTACAGATCGTCCAGAAATACATAGCATATACTCAACCTTGCGGCATGTGGATCGCTATCCCCGCTCCCAGCGCATGGCGCTGCTCAAGGTTAAGGCTTTTGCTGAGAAGGACTCCATTCTCGAGCCCGAGGAACGGCAACAGTCAACGCGTCGAGGCGTTCTGCGCCTGTCCCAGCTAACTCACACATCCCGCGCTCTCAGTCCTAATGAAACGAATGACGATTCTCATGCAACCGATGATCGTGCGCATACAAGCTGTCCATGATGCTCTCCTCCAGCCAAACCCCGAAAGAAGACGCCAGATTCAGATAAACCACCACACCGAGTCGCTTTCACCGGGAGCTCCCGAGATTCCTTGAATGCGCAGGCTCCCCGCGGAGGGCATGAGGACCGGCGAGGGAGGTGTCACGCGAACCTCGAGAGCGCCGTCCGCGCCGAGCTTGACGAGGTGCGGGACCGACGGGGAGATGATGAGGTTCACCGTCGATGTGGCGGAGTGGCTGCGGCTGGGATGTGCCGCGGGGATTGGGGCAGCAATGGGAGGGACGGGGCAGACGGGGGTGACGGGGGAGGCTGGGTCCGCGTCGCTCGAGGTGGTGCTGTCCATGCTGGTGTCGCCCTTGCCCTTCCCATTCTCATCCGCGTCCTCAAGCTCTTTCCCCTCGTACTCGATGCCGAACCTCCTGCCGATACTCTTCGTGAGGGACGTGGAGTTGAACACGCTGCGTCCGAGAGTCGGTGACGGGTTCTCGACGTCGAGAGTCTTGCGCTCGTGTTTAGTGCGTGCAGCAGCAGGGACGGATGGGCGGGACCGCCAGACGACGAGGATGGTGGCGGCGAGCATGGCGGTGATGACCAGGAGAACGAGCACGCCGCCGACGATGACACCTGGTTCACACGAAGAACATCAGCGCAACTCAAATCGACACGAAGAACGCAAGGCAACGCACCTGGGGAGAGTCCGAGTTGCGTCATCTTGAGCTTCTCCTCGAGCGGTCTTCTGGCTAAACGAGTGACGGGATCGAACCTGGTGGTGGACGAGCGGAGGAGATAGAAGCTTTCTCTTTCGCTCGCCCGCTGCCTTTTACGTGCAGCTCACCGAGGCTGACGACGACGGTGGAGGCTGACATCGCGATCGAGCCCAGTGGCAGGAGGCAGGAGGCTGGCAATGTCGGACGCGTTCGGCGCTAACGCGTCCTGGTCCGCGGTCACGTGATGGATTTATGTTGTTTTCCGCAGATAAGGTTCCGGAACCAACAGTTACATGTCGGGCACATTGTTCACGGTAAGTAACCCTTCAGAAGTTCCAAGCTGCAGCTTCAGCTGTATCTTCCGACGCCGCACGATAACTCATGTGTTGGAGGCTTGTCAGGGCTTGTCTCCGGACCAATCCATCTTCCCAGTGCGGAGCCGAATCGCTCATGCGCATTCGCTCTCATCGGTGATCGTTGTGAGTGATCGTCCAACCCCGTCGCGCGGAGCCAACTCTATTCGCCGAGTCGCCCCCCACTACCGACAGCCCGGTTCCTGGCCGCATCCCGCCACACTTATCTGCAGTGTCCCGAAGAACATCCGTCCCGTTGAGCATAGCGGCGTGCGGATTGGTCGAGCATCGCGCCATGCAAGGACCCGGGATCGCTGAGGCTCGTCGTTGGCGGAGCTGGTGTCAGTGGCGCCCCGACCCCGATGCATTTGGCGGCACATGCGTATGTTCCGAAGGGCAGCGGACAGACACCGCAGGTCAATGTCATTTGCAAACACGGCCCTAATGGCATTCGCCGTCCGATATGCCACCACCGGAGCACCTGAGCAGGATGCCACAGTTCGGCCATCTAAAGCCATGGGAAAGGCCTGCAAACGTGGTGATGCGAGATGTCGGTCTGGACTGTGCACGGTACGTGATGCTACGACGTCTTACGACGTACGTGCTTCTCAAAGATTTCCTTGAACCACGGAACAGGAGTATTGACGTCGACATGTGTGCTGTGTGCGTTTGTCACAGCGGGACTGTCGGGCGTAAAGCACGAGAAACATATCCGTTGGATATGTTTCCGCAAGTTGCATGTGGAGGCGCACTGGCGCAGCGCTTCGTCATAAACAGCGCAATCGGGGGCGCAATCTTCCCGGGGAGTTGTGGTCACACACACTTGCCAGATGACTGAAGTTCTGTGGGTGCATGTATGACCGGGTATTGCAGGGTATCGCCCACGGCATCCTGGCACCTTGATCCTGGTGAGCACATTCGCGTTCTGGAGTATGTCTTTCTTCAAACGCCACTGACCATCTCTCCGTAACCCTTACTTTGAGCAACAGGGCTCGACTGGCTCCGGGCTTGACGTTACTGAGCAGAGTCTCGTCAGAGTCCGATGCGCGTAACCCCATTCCATGTTTAAAAACATCCAGCTGCCAGCGCAAAACGTACGAAGGAGGACAATGCCGGACGTTGATCGGGGCGCATTGTTGCCGACGATGCCTCCCCAATTCCGTCCGCGACAGAACAGCATGGAGGAGGCTAGCTTCTGAAGTTTGTGTGAGTGTATTCTGACAGCTTCCTCGTTACCTGCTCGCTCCAGAAGTCGCGAATGCATTCCTTGCAGGACGGACCGACGGTCGGCGATTCATTGTACGTATGCAAGAATACGTCTGTCCGCTGCGGGGCGGCTGTCTGCGCTGCAGGGTAGGCGTACCGTGGATGTCCCTGGTGGCTGGCTTGCACTCAAATTCCGTTGTGTCGCCTGGCGGGTGTAGTGGACGGGTGAAAGTTCCGTCCTACACTCGCTAGCAATCTCGATCACGTTGATCGACATATTGATCGACATGCATGTGGACCTGTCTTTAGCAGGTCTTAGCAGAGGCGTCCCCGCACGCAAGATACAGGCGACTACCTGCTGCAAGCCTACAACAGCGTCGGTGACTGAGTCTACGTGACCGACATCCAGCGCGGCGCAGCACCGCAACCGCAGAAGAGCAACGAGTGCGTCATGCGTGATCTAGGGTACTGGCGAGCGCATTGGAGCTGATGTTGTTTTGGTGGTTCCCGGATGGCATTTCGCCGCGAGGACTGAATGCGGAATGATGGGAGCAGGTCACCGGTGCTTGGACGAGCTTCTGTTGGCCTGGCCACTCTCACCGGCGGCGAGCACGTGATCGCGAAGAGGACAAGTTCCCATAACGGCGGAGGCGTTCGACATAGACGCGCCTGGGAGACGGGCGGGAGAGAGAATTGCCAGATATCCGCCGCCCAAAATCCCCAGTTTCTGGATTCCCATCCACGACGACCTCGCACGCTCGGGCGCCCCTCAATTAGCCACGGCATGGAACACAAGAACGCGTTTCCGCCCCCGCCGGCCGATCTCCCTTCTCCCACTCCCTTCTCCCTGGCTTCCTCCCCGCGAGTATTTCTGGCTCCGTAGCTCCCTTGCGACAGGTGCTGCCCCTCTGCTCCCTCTAACACCCTCTCCGGTCCGCTGGCTTACCGACACCCTCCTCGTAGCGCGCCGTCAATCAAGACAACGCCTGCCCAGGCTAGGTCGACGCGCGGGACTCGGACGCCACGATGAGCACAGAGATGACCCCCGCTCAGCTCGCTACGGCCGCAGAGCATCTGTGAGTGAAGTTCTGCAGATCCTCTGTCACACCTTGGCGGTCGATCTCCTCCTCGGTCCCGCCATGCCCTTCCCATAACTCTCCCCTCTCCCTGCATCACCTTACTTGGGGTGCTCATTGCTTTTCGTGCCTGTAGCTTGGCAGCGAAGCTGTTCTCTCTGGCTTCGTGTGGTGCGTGCTATTCAACTACCCATCCCATGCGACACGCCTGATTGCGTTGCCCAGTGATGCTCTTCTACGACATCGCGATCACGTTTGGAGACGAGGTCGAGCGGATATGGAAGCAACGGTTTACGGGCGCAACGGTCCTTTGGTTTTTCGTACGTCCCTGCACTTACGTCCCGAAGCTCGCCAACGCCTGATCCGGCACTAGAATCGCTACCTGTCGCCTCTCGGCTACATAGTCATAATCGTTTGTGCGTGTCCGCTTCTCCAAGCTGTGCTGCTGCAAGCGAGCCACTAGCTGAACTTCAAATATTCATCCTGTTGATAGCTTTCAACGATCCTTCATGGTCCAAGGCCGCTTGCCAACGTTACGTCCTGTATCCCGAGATTCTCAAGATATTCACTGCTACTGCTGTCGGACGTACGTGTCTCGACCTTGAGATGATCTTGTCTGTACTGACGCGCACTCGTGTGCAGTCATCTTTATATTACGACTATACTCGATCTACTCGAAGAGCAAGATCGTCCTCTACGGTTTCAGCGCACTGCTCGTCCTGGAGCTCGCGATCAAGATCGTGAGTGGTCTATCTTCGTCGCGACGTCCGCAGCACTAGCTGCATAGAATCGTGGGGTCCTGAGACGGAGCGGCCCGTCACGATCGATTGCTGACTTTACACCTTTGGTCTTCCTTGTCATGCGGGTGGTATTACAGTGGGCATTCACGGACGGAATCATGCTCCAGCTCCCACCAGGTGGGTGATGATCCTTCCTTGTCTTACCTGCCGTGCAACACGCTCACTAATCATCTGCTCTTCCAGGATTCGTCGGCTGCATCCTCACGGGAAAATCCTCCCCGTAAGTACACTGTGTACCTGCTCAGTCTCTCCTTGGCTCCGCAGCCCTTGTGGACGCTACAAGACAAGCTTGGCTCGTACTCACCGCACTCCACTTCTCTCAGGGGCGACCGAATTATCTACACCTGGGTCGCGGAACTAGTCTTCGGTAACTATCCCACTGCACTCCCACTGTGCTCGAGCATTCCCACTCACGTGAATTTCTCTTCTCGTGTTCTTGTCACCCTGGCGCTGGCCGTGCGCTCTGCTTGCCTTCGTATCTATGATACGCCTGGGACCATCACGACAGATTCGGCCGTATTCTTCGCGACGCTGTATCGCACGCTCCAGCTGTACCGGCGCACGATTATCGGCGAGGCGCTCTCACTCATCACGGTCATCATGCGCGACGGTACGTGATGCTCCACTTTGTCTTCTCTTCCCATCTGTCTTCTAGCTTGAGGTACGGTGCCTAGCTCGAAGTTCAGAACTTGGAGAGCGGGACATGTTTCGTGAGGTTATGTTCGCTGACGGGTGCCAACATGTTCATTGGATTTTCTAGGCATCATGTACTTTGGGGCGATCTTCGTGTCAAACTTGGTGACGGTGTTGATTTTCATTGTGAGTGTTCTGTGCGTCGCGATTTTGTCGTCTGCGATCTAACAACCTTGATTTCTCTAGTTTGCTCCGGTACGTGGAAGATGCAGCGGATGCACTGATGCGAACTTGTACTCATGTCTATTGATAGAATGATCTCAAGGTCATCAACGCCTCCTTCAGTACATTGTACGTTCCTTATCCTCTCCTACTGAGGCTCGTAGTCCTCATCACATGCTCTATGTTTCAGAATAACGAGCTTGATGGTTTCCCGTCTCATGCTGAACCTCCGCGGGGAGGTCATGAAGCGCAGCGCCGTGATCTCGAATTCCCTTAACAACCGCGAAGACGAGTCCTACCACATGTCCTCAACCGGTATCTCAAAGCGAGCACCGTCCACGTCTCACCATCATGGGACCATGACCGGTTGGTCCGCGTTCGAGTCGTCCATCGTGGGCAACCTCGGCGCACCAATCATTACGTTCGAGAGCGACGATCGCGACTACTACGGCTTCGACGAGGAAGAAGAGGACGTCGTCGACCCGTCTCTCCCGTCGACACCTCGCTCCGAACATCCTCCACCATCTTCTCCATTCGGCCCGACATTCTCTCAACCATCATCCCCGCATTCGCCATATTCCCCCCGCTCACAACATTCATACCCCCCATCACCGATATCCCCCGGATCGTCCGTGTCGCCTAGCACACCTCGGTTCGTCCGTTCGCCCGACAGTACATACATTGTGCGCAAGATACGGGGCAGCGTCGACTCGGAGTACAACGCCGGGTACGGCATGCCCAGCTCGCAGTCCGGCACTCCTTCCTTCTCCCTACATCCGGATAGGCGCGGAGTGGCCCGCCAGCCGTCCGCTGAGTCCACCTCATCCTCCTTCACGATGGTCCCCACCCGGCAGCGGCCGCGCACCGCGTCCTCTGTGTACGGGAAGAACCCGAACCAGAGCGCGTATCGCTCGAAGTCGTTGCGGCGTCCCCGCACAAGCGAGGACAGCACGCGCGAGCGGCGGGACAGGGACAGGGATCGGGACAGAGACAGGCATAGAGACCGGGACAGAGACCGGGTGGCGGAGATGATCCAGACACGCTCGCTGCCCACACCCCTCATCGTGGAGGTGACGCAGGAGGTCGTCGTGGACTCGGTAAATGACGACGAGGACAGTGCGGCGTCACCGCGAAGCGCGTCTGCGCTGCAGCAGCGGACAAGACGGCCGGGGTGGCTAGCGCCGCCGTCGTGGAGATTAAGTCGGGACGCTGATGGGTTGGAACGACGCGGGGGTACGGCAGGATAGCCTCTGCCCTCGTGCGACCTTCGTGAGCTCGATGCTCGTGCAGGTGCGGATAGGAGGTCCCATGGACGCAGCAGACCATTTCGCACGTGTATTCTGTTCGTGTAGCAATATACCTGACTTGCGCTATACGTCGTCTGTCAGTGCAGTACCGCTAGGACAGTCGGTGTTTCCTGAAGCTTGACCCGCCAACGTCCGAAGTGGCCGACACATGCAAGCCGCTGCTCTCGCGCTGTCATGCAGAATCCTCCCAAACTGCGCCGCCTGCATGATAGGAGCCTTGATGTTTGGAAACGGGGCACTCACAAGACACTTCTCGGACCCGATATGAGCGGTTGGCCAACCAGCGGACACGGAGATCGCAGGCGATAAAGCGGCGGCTTGCGCGGCGTGTATGTTGCGTCCAGATGTCTAGATGCTATAGCTACACGATGAATTGAGATGCGTAGACAAGAGACGTGCCCCCAAATCCCCGACTCGACCGGTGAACCGCGTCCCCCATTCTTCTTCAGATCCTCGGATGGCTCTCGACGCCCATTCAGTCGTCGGCGTCCACCCAATGTCCGTGCTCGTCTTGTCGAACGTCGAACTTCCACTTGCGGTTGTCCATCCATTGGTCCTGAAGGAAGGTGTCGTACCATCTGATGTGGTAATCGCCGTCGGCATCCACGAAGTAGCCTACCACCCGGGGATCGGGGCCCAAGAATTCGTTTCTGAGAGCCGGGATGTTCATGTCCCAAGTGACGGTAATGGAGCGGAAGCCGAGCGGAGACCAGCGCAACCCAGAATGCAGAAGACAAGGGGAGAAGCAAGCATTGAGTCGGCATGGTGTCCAGAGTCGTGTGCGCACGCCGCCCGAACCGTCCGCCTCCGCGCACCAGCCATACGTCCGCGTCACGGCGAGCGAGCAGCGCGCCCGCATGTTTGGTTTGCGGTTCGGCGACATATCCGGGAGGGAACACAACACGCTCAACTCGGACAAGCCTTCGCCACGAGCACACGAAACGGACTCACCTCCGCGCAAGGATGCCCTCCGCGGCCACATAGTTCGGCCATGGTGTCCTGTCCTTCTCTTTCTCCTTCTCCTTCCCTTCTATGGCGTTCTTGTCGTCCTTTCCCTCCTCTATCCTCCGCCCGTCCTTTCCGACCTCCTCGCAGTAATGTCGGTGGATGAACTGGTTGAGATCCGTGCCCGGGTAGACCGCCCGAATGTCACTGCCATAGCGAGCGAGGTATGTGCGCGGGAGGTACACGCGCGTCCTGGTGTAGACAACCCGCTTCTCGACCGGCCACTTGCCAATGGGCCATGCGATGGCGCGTCGGTGCTCGGCGATGGTCTTGAGCGCGCCGTTGCGAGCCTGTTCGAGCTCCTTTTGTTCTTTGGCGGATAGCGCGGGGGCAGGAGGAAGTGTCGACTCTTTTGGCTCGGATTTCGGAGCAACAGCCATGTATGCGTTGTTCCAGAGATCGCCCTCCTGATTAGGGACCGTCGGAAAGGTGTTTCTGAGAGGCAACGAGAGGGTCGACGTCGAGGTGCCGTCTCTGGCGCCGGAAAACTTTGAGCACATGTACCAAATCCGGCATGTCCTATACTGAACGCCAACCATCGAGCTTCAGCGCCACCATCCATCTCCTGTCTGATTTCCACTGGGAGCTCTCCATTTCGACATGCGAAATTTCTTGACACCTCCGTGAGGCGAGTGCTGTGACTGGGAGTAGGCTCATGTTTTGTCATTACAGCTGTTTGCAGAAGTCGTGTCCGCCCAACTCCGACTGACGCGCAGACACTTTTGACGCGGGAAATTCAAGAAATACCGGAAATCCGTTCGCTGCTCAACAACACCAGTAGACACATGCTACAACATCCCATCATGTCATAGTATGCATCCTCGGCCTGCGCCAACTTTTCTGAGTCCTTGCGTACCCGGAATGCGGAGATAGCAATGCCAGGTCACTACTCATCTGCAGGTCCATTTAGGACGTTTCTACCCCCTCCCACTGTACCAAACTTACACATGGCATGGCTCTATACCATAGAAATATGTTTAGATGATTTCAAAGGTGCTGCAAAAGCTCTCGACGTGTGAGGATGGAGAATGTCCACAGGCCCTGGGGTCGATAGTAAGCGCCCTAAACCGCGGGATACTCGTCAAGCCGTTTTCATGGGGCGCGTACACGCCTCGCCCTTGTCGGCTCACAGGAGGACATGCGAAGTCGTTGTTGGATACTGGTGACCAGCGTTGCCTCTGAAAAGCTGTATGAAGGGCACGCTGGAGCGATGAAGCCTGACGGGCTCGGGCCTTGTCATGGGGCGCGACAGTGCCCTTGGGTACGTCGAATTGTTGGATACTTGGTTGGAGACCTGGCTGAAAAGGACTTGCAGGAATCGAATAGCGTGGCTCGTGAGGAGGTGTGGCGTTCTCGAGCGGCCTGTGCTGACAGTCTACTTATTCCTGACCATCACCGGAAAACATCTTAGTTCGACCCCATCCGCAAAGCATGAAGATGGTTGGAAGTGATTGGCTTGTAAACAGTGGCAATAACTGTGAGTTTCTCGTAGTTATCCGAGTCGTCGAGTACTTCCTTATGCTGACTTCGGAGGACCGCCTACTGACGCGGCAGCATCGCGATACCGCGCTACCGAGTACCCATCTGCTTTGAACTGTTGCAGACATGAACCAAAGAGTACACTGCTTGTCTTGGGCAGCCAGCAGGCAATCGGCAGGCCTTGTGCGCCGACATGCTGTTGATGGTTGGCACAACTCGAGCGCCTCCGACTCACGACCGGAGACACGATGTCTGCATTCCAAGAAATGACAACTGTTGTCCAATTCTCTCAGCGCGGTGTCCTGTCGACTTTCAGGCCCGTCAGGTATGGTATGTATCTATGTCACTAATAGTTGCATACCTTCTGAAGCTGACGAGGAGACTTGGTTGAGAAGAACGCTTTTCCCCCGACGACTGAGAAGTCGCCCATGCTTTCTTCCTCCTGACAACGGGCCCGCACCGAGCTCGCATAAATACTCAGACATCGCCTATGGACATACTCCAGAATACGCACGTTGACCGCTGCAATCTACCGCCACGACGCCTCCTCGACTCTACCGACCGGAGCATTCCCACTCAAAGACCACTCAGTACTCTCAGGAAATAAGTTTCGTCAGTGTGATGTTCCTATGAGCTCAGTCCGAAGCTCTCGTGCTACTTCGCTCCGTTGAAGGGCCGCGCTCATACCCTCCTACATCGCAGGCTCTCCCTTGCGCCCTCGATTATGTCAGATAACACGCAGAGACGTACCGAGAACTGGGGCGATGCCCACGTCGAGCTTGAAAAAATACCTCATGGAGATGGGAAAACCGGGGTCGGATGCGTAGGTCAGTCAGTCTTGAGCAGCATAGTGGACACGACGAGTACTCATCATACCCGACTCCTCATGACCCAGCGTGGATGAAGATCGGCAATGAGACCGTCTTGTCTTACCATCAAGCAGAGGGTGAGCCGCTTCCGGAGGGCTCGGACAGTGGCGACCGTCCTGATCTGGATGAAGAAGTCCGCAATAAAGTCATGGAAGAAATGCGGCTGCGGCGACTCCAGAACGGTGGCGGGGGGTAGGAAGTCAATGAGGTTTCATCCGAGAAGATGCACTAGACGAATTAAGACGTTGTTCAGTATGTAGCCTACAACGATAGAGGCAAGAGACAGTCGGAGACTACTTAGTCAGCCTGTGCAATGCGACTTCCGAATGTCTGTCCCCGACATACTCCGTCTGAACTCCATGTATCCAACGCAGGGCCACTGAGGAAACATAACACACGGTGACCAGTGATCGCTCGATGAAGTAGTAGAGATAATGCGCTTGATAACATAACAATATGCACAGGCAGCAGAAGAGACGAACAAACAAGAAAAGTCAGTCGTACACATCATTAAGACACGAAACGATCGTGCGGAAAGTACGATTTCTATCCCTTCTCCGTTTCTTCCTCTGTAGATAGATAAGTAGATCCACACCTGTTCCCCTCCTGAAACCCCAACAGCAACGAAACGCGCCTTATGCAGCAACAGGCTGCTCCCGCTTCTCCACCTCGCCCTCCTCGCTGCTCGCGTCCCCATGCCTCGTCTTGCTATGACTGTGCAGGTGCCGCGGCTCGCGCCCGCCCGAGCCGGGGGGAAGCACGCCGTGCGAGTGCGTGTCGTCATGGAAGTCGTGCCCGTGCCCGAGGTCGATCCCGACGTAGTCGTACGCGAACTCGCCCATCTCCGCGTCGTCGATCCCGAGGATCTCCGCCTCCTCCGACGCGCGCAGGCGCAGGCCCGGGATGAAGTGCATGATCCAGAGGATGACCGTCTGTCGTCGTCGTCGTTCGGTGCCGGGGACGATCAATCGAGCGAGTGTCGATGTCGATCACGATCGATCGCAGAGTGGCAAAGAAAGAGAAGAAAAAAAAGAAAGGGGACAGACGTCAGCGGTGAGGTCAGACGCTGGGGACAGCAAGAGGGGAACTCACGGTCATGACGAAGGAGTAGCTCATGCCCGCGACCGAGTCGGCGACCTGGTACCCGAGCTGGATGTAGTGGTGGTCGAGCCAGCCGCCGTCGATGACGGTGAACCCGTCGAACCCGGCGACGCTCGCCTGCGCGAACAGGCCGGTGAGGACGTTGCCGATCACACCGCCGATGGCGTGCGAGGCGAAGATCTGCGCAAGGACAAACGCGTCTTAGCTTCGCGTGCAAAGAAATGCAAGGGGAGACGCGACATACATCAAGACAGTCGTCGTAGCCGAAGAGGAACTTGAGCTGCGTGGCGAAGTTGCAGAGCGTGCCGGCCATGAACCCGAACAGGACGGCGGCAGCTACACATTTCATGTCAGTGGACGTGCATAGCAGTCTGAGACACAGGAGGACATACGGGAGCCGACGTAACCAGAGGCGGGCGTGATGGCGACAAGACCAGCGATAGCACCGGAGCAGAAGCCCACTGCGGACCACTTGCGCTCGAGGCGGTAGTCCCAGAGCATCCAAGTCAGGCCACCGACGCTCGCCGCCAGGTTGGTGACGATGCACGCCTGGGTGGCGCGGAGGTTCGCAGCGAGCGCGGAGCCGCCGTTGAAGCCGAACCAACCGAACCAGAGGAAGATCGTGCCGAGGACGACGTAGGTGGTGTTGTGAGGCTTGTAGGCCAGGCGCTCGGTACCGTAGCCACGGCGCTTGCCGAGGTAAATGGAGATGGCGAGAGCGGCGGTTCCGGAGGAGATGTGGACGGGGGTTCCGCCCGCAAAGTCGAGGCCGCCGAGGACGAAGGACCAACCGTTCGAGTTCCACGTCCAGCATGCGATGGGGTCGTAGACGATCGTCGACCAAATGAAGACGAAGACCATGATGGGACCGAGACGGCCACGCTCGGCAATGGCACCAATGGCGAGCATGGGGCTGGGCGGGATTGACGGAATTAGCGGATAGGTTATGAAGAATGGAGTCGGAAACATACGTGATGGCTGCGAACATGAGTTGGAAGACGCAGAAAACAATGGAGGGGATCTTTGTGCTGCCAATGGAGGGCTTTTCGAGGACGCCCTTGAGACCAAAGTATTCTGACGGAGAGGTGAGGATAGCACCGGGAATCTTGACGCATATACTTACGAAGGTCACCGATGTATGCGCTGCCGGTTTCGCTGAATGCTAGTGAGAAGCTGGGGCGAGTCAGCACTGGGGTTTTAGCGGCTATATGCTACGGAACGCACCCCCAGAAGAACCACTATACGAAGACCGTCAGTTCTCGTAGGCTTCGACAGCAGCAGAGAGGAACGTACCTGGAAGGAGACTACTGCGAGGGTCATCATGGATGCCCAGATCATGGAAAGCGCGTTCTTGCGCCTGAGGAGGCCGGAGTAGAAGAAACCGACACCGGGAATCATGATCCAGACGAGGGCAGTGGAGGCAAGGACCCAGGCGATGTCACCGGGGTTGTAGACCCATGTTGTGCCGTCGCTGGGGTCAACCCAGTCAAGGGATCCCGCTGTGCCGAGGAGGGCGCGTCGGAGTGAGCATGGACTGCGCATACAACGAGCTGGGGACTGCGGGGGGACTCACAGTTGTCGTATGTGACGTTGACCATGGCTGAGCTCGGCGAGTGGGCGCACTGCTGAGATGGTCGTTGGCGGGAGCGGCGGCGGGGCCGGGGATGGCGTCGACGAACGAGGTGACCGTTCGGATGAGAAGGAAGAGGCGTCTAGGGAAAAGAAGCCAGCAGATAAAGGGCAGCCAGGGCAGCCATGGACGCAGCTCCCCCACGCCTGTCCAGCGCGCTACGAATTTGATAGCAGCATATCTGCAGACGGCCCAGCGCAGGCTGTCATTCCGCCCCCGTCGGCGTCCTCCACGCTACTTATCGACCAATCACACCCCACAGGTTTATCGCTCTGACGTCCCATCTCCCGGCCAGATCTCGCCCACGTCTTCCCCGCACGCAAGCCAAGCACTTCCCAGTCCACCGACTTCTCTGTGCTTCGCACCAGCGCCGCACCGCCCGTCGTCTGCTCGCCGACGTCCCAGCGTGTCCCACCGTGATTTCTTCGCTGCAAGACGCGGCAGTCGCCCGGCAGTCTGCAGAGACGGGCGCGCCGCGAAGTGAACCGGGGGCGGGAGGCGGTGCGATAAGAGACGCGATCGCTGGTGCCCGATCACCACCTACAGAGCCAAATCGGGCTCGCGTGTGGGGTGCCTGATGGGACAGCCGCCGGGATGCCATGTATAGCAGGCGCAGATAGCTTGCACGATCTCGCCGTCGCCTCTCCGCCGCCGTTGTCCAGCTACGCCCAGTGGCGCACGCTCTAACCCGCACCACCGTCGCCTGCGATACACAGCGTGACTCGCTGCTCTATCTGTCCCGTTCGGAACCCGTCGCGCCCCCCGCCAGACACAACCGACATGGACACGCAGTGCCCGCTGCTGCACTCACGGACAGGCCCGTACCTGACAGATGCCACGGAACTCCATCTGCGGCGCGCAGTTTCGATGAATCAGCCTTCCCGTTCCGTGATCTTTCTCTCTCCGAGCTGCTTCCCTCTTCCCGCTCCTTGTGGGCCCCGGTGAAACTGCTGTCTGTCAACGTCACACATCCAAGAATGGTACGCCGTCTGCGGTGCTGCACCGTGACGTCCTTGCACGTCCCTACTGGAAACATCAGGAAACATAGCTCTCGGACGCCGTCGGGATGGCGTCGAGTAGCGTCCGGCATTATACGTAGCGTACTACGTGAGTCCTCCGTTATCTCTCCTCAATGATCGTCCCTGCCCCTGCCGGTGGCGCGACGTATGGTTCGCCCACCACGTCCATGATATTCGCGTTAGCCTGCTCTTGGCTCATTCGTCGCTCCGAGTCCTCCTCCGCACCCGTTCCGGCCCTTCCAGTTTCACCTGTGGAGAGCCCGGGACGGCGCAGAGCTAGCAACCGGACTGTCTTACTCTAAGCACGCCGCTTCTCGTCCGACGCTGGCAGTCGCAGCCCATCCGGCGTCCGTCGACCGTTTGAGCTTGGACGAGGAACGGAAGCCGGGAAGTCGCACACTCCCAACCATGCGGGCCTTCCCGGGGCCAGCCCGCCCGCGGCACATTCTAGGACTTCCGTGTTGCCAAGTCGAACGTTGATCCTGAACTTTGAGGTTGGAGCCGCTCCGAGCCTAAGTAAGTACGATCAGGATTCAGAAGTGTGTGTCCGATGTCGCGTGCTATAAATTTTCACGGGCACGATCCAAGACATTGCTGGAGCATGCAGTTTTCGAGTCGTTTATCTCTTCGTCGATTGCCTGCATTCCTGCAAAATTTTTCCAGAAATGCAGGTGACGAAAGACACTGCGGCGATTATTCGGGAATGCGGCTGGTGACACGCCTATGAGCTACCGTAGCGTGTTCCCCGCTTTCTACCCGCAGGCGAGCAGCACGGCCGGGGTAGCTAGTGCGGGGTAGGCAGACTCGGAGACTTGCAAAGGCTTGGCCGATTGCCAGGCGACGTGCATGAGGGTCCAACTTCATATCCGAGGCTGCGTCGGACGCTACACAGCACGAGCTCCGCAGTCCGAGTGCAGACTCAGAGCAATGCGAGAACAGAGAACAGAGATTGATTGAACCGTGACCGACTACGCTAGAACCTGCAGCTCTGCACGAGCGTTAGCGTCCAATCGGGCCATGAGTGCAATGCTGTGCTGTCGATCGGGCTTCAGGTTGTTCGTGGTTCGAGCATCGACACCCAGCGGGGGACGTGGCACTTCTCTCATGCATGATACGGTGGTAGTCGGGCGGTGTACTCGTACGGTGTATCCTACATGCATGTTATGGCGAACGAACGCGACAAAACATCGGGCTTTCAGTCCCTCCCTGGCACACTCCTTTGGCACGGGCTACCGTCTGCGTCTGTGTCACTCCCTCTAATCCGCATCCGCATCCTCGCTCCTCCCCAGCCGGTCCCAACTCTGCCCCGCCATATCCACCAGCGCTCTGCGGGTCTTGATCACTTTTTACTTGTTTGTCTTCATGATAGGCTTAACAGGTCTCTTGGAGCCGTGTTCAGCCCCAGTGGGAGTTCCTTTGGGACTGAACCAGTCGTCATCGTCGTCATCGTCATCGTCGTCATCGTCGTCGTCGTCGTCTTTGTTAACCATGGCCCGCAGTCGGCTAGCAGGAGTGCAAATTGGGTCAGTACACCGCAGGAAACCCATATCCCGAACGGCAGCTCACCTCCTCCTTGCCGATGCCGGTCAAAAGAGTCGTATCGCCCTTGGAACCCTGGGACGACTTCACGGGCAGTGCTGCCGCGTCCGGTTCAGCAGCGGTGGTGGCGTTGCTACTAGCCGCCGCCGCCGACGAATCGTCTGAGGGATGGGAACCGGGCTTTGTGGTGGGGAACGTTGGGTACGTCGAGAGAGGAGGACATGATGCGTGAGGTCAGGCGACGCGAGGTGTGCGACGTATGGATAACCCGAGCGGGTTGTGCTCGCGTTTGGCCCCCCCCCCCCGCTCGCGTGCAGCGCGTCGCTGACATGTGTGTTATTGCTAGGGAACGAAATGTCCGGAGAAGGACGTCAGCAGCGGTGCGGGCACTAGTACACCGGCGCCCGCCGAGATGCGTCTTTGAGTCTTGCCGGCTTGGCGCCCCTCTCTTGCGTGAAGGGAAGCGGGAACGACGTCTCACTGTATACCAGGCCCGCAGATGCGTCTCGGAGTCTTGCCGGCTTGCGCCCCCTCTCTTGCGGGACCGGGAGAGCGGATGAAGTGCTTGTGGCGACCAGTACCGCGGTCATGGTCAATACATATATATAATTGCAAGTAAGTAGGGTGAGACGCTAGTTCGGCGCATGTGCGGTACCCGCCACAAGTTATATACTATCGTACTCCTTTAATGTGTATACATCAAGAGCTCGAGGGAACCTGCGGATGCGAGTGTACAGCGGCGGGGTGCATAATCCTGCATCTCGCGAGCTTGACCTCGACAAATCGTTAGGCGTCGTTCCGGGCATTAGTCAAGTACTTCACTGTGCTGTCGATCGGGCCCGGCTCCTCGAGTACTATTTCAAGAATCGAATGGAAGTTGACGCGATACTGTAACTTAGTACCCCGAGGCTCCATTGGCGGGAGGTGCATCGTGACAGTGCACACGACTTTCTCGATGCCCACTAGGATGACTTGCTGAAGATGTACTGCTTTCAGTTGAGTCACGCGAGATGGTTCGAATCAGCTTGCAGCATAGGCAAATGGTGTACTATACTAAACAATATCGAGCTCGTCGAGACAGGGTCAACATGCATGTAGCAAACTTCAAAGACAGTGTTGGGGACAGCTCTCCTCTAGCCCCATAGATTCCAACAGCCTCCCGAGCCACCGCATTCATCAATCTCTTTTACCAGGACCTTGATTGCCGTCTTTATATCACTAGAGGGTCCGATATCCAGTTTGCCATGCCTGTGTCCACGTTTCCACCCGCCTTTGGCACTCGAATCTTTTTTCAACACTGTTGAACAAGATGATAGGTTCATGCATGCGAGACGACGTAGCGAGGCACTGTCTCACCATAGGCTTGCAGTGACCAGCATTTCCCGCCGATCCTCTTGCCCAGCCGGTTGACAGGACCGTTGGGATTTTTGTCGACCCATTCAACCTTCCATTTGAGGTAGTGGCCGGGACCTATACCGTGAACGGCGTAGGGGTCATTATACTCAAGTTTACACAGGAGATAAGTATCATTAACGCACTCGGTTCAGCACAATGCTCGTTAGCGTAGGCTTCCACTTCCTTGAGAAAGTCGGAAGGCTCCGGGGGCTGGGGTTTGAAAAAAGAAACTATCTTGTGCATGTCTCCTCTGGCGGTGGTTGTGGGGCTCGAATACATAGAGACCCTCCTCATTTTATACCCTAGACATACACAATTAAAGATGCGGACTTAGCAAGGGCCACAGTATGCCTTATTGTGCGCGCACCTTGAGCATCATCGGGCCTTCGCGTGCGGCGTCGTCTGAATGCAATGCTGGCTTGACAGGATACAGTCTTCGTGTCCATGCGCTTTGTGCAAGCCCAAGTCAACCTGACTTGCGGCGGACTGGGCACGTGCAACGGTGGCAGACCTGTCAACGCTACATCATGAGCTCAGCAAAAGCAGTGACAACTGCGGACATACCACAGTATCATTCGCTTTGTTTGCTGGGGCCTCGAGGGCGGACGGCCAAGTTCTGGGTGTGCAGCGTGCCCCCTCCAGTAGCGCCAAGCTCAACACGCAGTTCCCCGGCGAACGTCAGTGACAGGAGAACAGCGTTGATGCATCGGCGCATGTTTTGGAGTGACCACTCAATGATGTAGATCCTTGGAACTCGGCATGAGGAGCGAGATGAGAGTACTAGTCCAGAGCGGATCATCGTGGAGTTCAGTATAATCACGCCGAAGACACGGTGAATGTGATGGCGCCGAAATCGTTCCTGGACCGTTTCCTTTAGAAACCAAGGAAGAGAACACCATAGGGTAGTGCACGTACAAATGTCTGTGAGACTCACCGAACTCCGAGTCAGAGGAACCAACACTGCTTGCACCCGCCTTATTCGATCCGAATCCGGCCGAAGAACAACTCGAGCAGGCAAACAACGGCGCGCGCAGAACCACCGCCGAGCACCGACGCGCCATCAAATGGCCCAGTCGTAAGTGTCCCGTCGCCGCGCATATACCTCGCTCGCTATGGCAGTGACGCCACAGCTAGGGCGATCTCCCCAAGCGTGGGGTTCAGCCACTTCATCCACCGACCACTGCTGAGAGACTGGGAAGGATGAGCGGCGGATAGAAGAAGATAAATGAGGAGAACGAAGTTGCGGAGGGTAAGATTGAAGAAACAGAACGAGACTCGCGGCACCGCGGCCGACCTACTAGGTGGCGGCGGATTCAGAGGGCATCCTTGCGCGAAGTGATTCATGGCATTCTGGGCGCGCGTGACGCTGGGCCACGTCTCTAGCTTTCTGTCGACCGCGGTGAGCACAAGTTCTAGTCCCAACACGCCACTGCTCATTGGGAAACCCTCTCTACTCTCGCGATCCATCTAGCTTCTCCTCTTCCCTCGTGCCATCGAGGCTGTCGGACCCGTCTTGAGGGCGTGCTATGCCAGTCCGTTCCGCCTCCTCGATCGTCACCTGTGGGCCATTGAACCAGCACGCGCCACCGTAGAGGGGGATATGGTAGTACACGAGGCACAGGATGATCCACCCGCCGATGACAACGACCATGTAGTTCATGCCCTGCGCGTCGGGAGCTGGAGCCGTGGGGAACGCGAGGATGATCACGGAGAACGCCATCCACGCCACCGCGACGATGGCGACGGGCAACCCCTGGCAAGACCGAATGGTGAGTATAACTCCGCGTGTCTCAAGTATAGGCTTACGAAGCGACCGAGAGTGAACGGACCGGGCGTCCACTGCCTTCCTCAAGGAAGCGGCTCAGGATGGGGATCGTGTACGCAATGTACTGTCCAGCGATCGCAAGACTAAATATTGCAGAGTTCGCAGTCGGGCCAGCGAACGCAAGCAGCCCAAGCAAGAGCGCGATGAACGCGGCCGCCCAGACTGCGTTCACGGGGGTCGCCGTCCTCTTGTTTACGCGGTATATGAGCCCGGAGAAGGGCAGGCCTTTATCGCGGGCGAAGGCGAAGACTTGGCGAGAGGTTGCTGTGAGCTGTGTTAGAAGTTAGCATATCAGGACTTGTGGCATCAGGAAGTGGTTTCGGACTAACGATACTGGAGCCCATGAGGTACCTGACAACGAGGTAAGTAGTGAGTAGGGTCCTGCATGGAATGATGGCGTATATACTCACTGCACGACGACGACGATTGACCATACGGCCAACGTTCCGTTGCGTCCCAAGCTGTTGAACAGGATCTGTCGGAGCGAAAATGAGACGCGTCACTGCGTATAGGACGGAGGACGGCACTCACCGTCGCCATAGGCTGTCCTATGGGGTTGGACATGATGCTCTCCATGTCCGTTCCCATGCAGAATGCGATGACAATATTGACGACTGCCAGTAAAGAAGTCAGAGATTCACGATGATCTGGGTATGAAGGTGCGGACGGACTCCAGCCTAGAAGGCCTGCGATGCCCACGGCGCTGACGAGCGCCCAAGGGACTGCAGTACGAGCGTTGGACGCCTCCTCGCTGATGTGCACCGAGGCGTCGAAGCCGCCTGTCGGGAGCACGTCAGTGTCGTCCACCCCGGGAGATGAAGAGCGCAGACATGCCGATTGTCCACAGAGGAGCGAGGAAGCTGAGCACGAACGCGAACCCGTTCGGCCATCCGTAGACTGGCAACAATTGTAGGATCAGCTCTACAGTGAACATCAGATCGAGCACTGGAGCGCATACAGTTCGCAAATCCTCCGAAGGCGAACGATGGAGTGTTCTTGAACTCGCTGGGAGTTGCGACCGGCAATGCTATGATGATGGCGAGGCAAAGACTGTGCCAAGCAGGAGTAAGTTGAAGAACAGCAAGGCCGGTGTGTACAGAAAAGGACGCACAGAACATTCAAAGCAATATACACGCCCTGCAAGCGGGCGATGACGGATGTCGCAAGCGAAGCTACGATTCCATGACTGATCAAGAGAGCCACGAATACGGCGCTGCGGGAAACTCGACGTAAGCTACTGCAACAAACACTGAATGGGTTACCGGGACCCACTACGTCTGCCCGGTGGTAGGCACAAAGGCCTGGTCGGTACCTATAGATACGGCGGCCATGAGTTGGACTGCGCAGCCCCAGTCGATCGAGGCGAGTCCGCCGATGAGGCCTATCGAGTTTGAGTCTGTGGGGCGGTGTCAGCCCCAGGAGGTGAAGGTCCGGTCGACTTCCTGTCCGATACCCACATCCAACGACCCATGAGAGGACCTTACGCCAACGCGGAGTTGCGTACATCCATGTCCAGTAGTACAGGCCCCCGGACGTCGGTGCAGCTGAACCGAGCTCTGCCAGTGCAAGCGCAACGAACATGAGGAAGACCGAGCAGACGGCCCACTACATCCTGTATGAGTTCGGCTCGCGGCTGGTGATAGACGTGTCCACTCACTCCCCAGACGATTGCGACGGGCCCTCCGTAAGGAATCGCGAACACCAGCACGGAGCTGGGCGGTCCGTCAGCGTCCGTACTGTCTACAAACTCGGCGTGCAGAACGGCAACTCACGCAATCGAAGGAAACAGGCCTATAATGCTGAAACCGAGGCCGAAGACCTCGATGGGGTGGAAAGCTCTCTTGAACTCCTGCTTGTAGCCCAGCGTCGCAAGAGCGGCTTCGTCGCTCGCCAGACTTCCGGCCTCTCGAGTACTCCCTGGCGTCTTGGACACGCACATCGATTGCGGCGGCGCGTCAGGCTTCATGTTTTCGAGTGTCGAAGGAGTGAGCGACAGAGAAGGCCGTGGCTGGCAGGCGTCGAAGCCTTCCTTATCACTATCGCGGCGGAGGCTCCTCCGCCATGGCCCAGTGACGATGCTCTCCCACGTCGAAGCTAGTGCGGCTTTGAGGGAAGTACCACGTAACATAGCTGTCAGCTGCGCGGAATCTGTGAGCCCAGATCAGAAGCCAGAACGTCTATCTGGGTAGCCTGGATAGATTCGGAAGTCAGAAGAAGACCGCATATAGCGAGCGAACTCCTGTAAGTACGAGAGTCGGACTACTTACGAACCGGTGCCACGTGCAGTCGCGTGCACAGTCGGTGCTGAACGATTGCGTACCATCGCTGCATGCAGTGATGTATGACCCTCGCACTTTGTCAAGCACTTCCCGGGTGGCGGGTTAGAAGACGAGAGACGGGAAGATTGAGGAGGTACGGTTCTGACGTCGAGTTCGAGCTCGGCGCCTCAACGGATACTGGGCGCTCGGGCGCTTCCTGCGCTCAACTTCGCACCGTGAACTAAAGGATGTCGACCGCGAGTTCAACAGGGTTGTTGAAATCAGTAGAACATACCGTATGCGTCGGACATCAAGACACCTGACCCCACACTGGACATAGATCTTCGCTTATGCGGAGCCTGAGGTGAGCCAGCCTCGGCACGGAGAACCTCATCTCCCTCTTCTCTACCTCCAACGTAGGGACATCGGGGATGACGCCACCCGTACACAGCTCGCGGGGTACATAGCGCCCGGTTCAATACCAGAAGACCGTTGTGTCGTTTATCAGAACAAGCGTAGATCGCTCACCCCAGAGCAGCGCTCGCCTTACAGGTTCACGCGCTGGTGGTCGATCCACGGGCGACTTGAGGAGCCTGGTACCCAAAGACAGAAACCGTACCGAGTTGCCGACAATTCTCCATGCTTCGCCGCCGCGCATAGAGTCCCTGGAAGGAGCGCGAATGAACGAGCGTATCGTCGCAACATCGCCAAGCGTAGAGTGTCGCGCAGGAGGGCAAGGCGCAGTAGCGGGGAGAATGAGGCTTGGTCCTGGAGGCCGGGGTGCTGGGCAGCCGCTGAGGAAGTCGCGGGACTAGAACCTGGCGGGGTTAACAAGCGGAGGTTGGAGCGCCAGCATAAGCTCCAGCACCGTGCACGCCCGCGGAATGTCTAGGTTCGCTCCTTGCACGTTCGCCAACGACGAAGAATACACTGCGTCCGATGAACGTGCTAGGAACTTCTCCTCGTGCGTGCCCAGTGAAGCCGGTAGGCGATGCCGGTGTCACCCAAAGCCTGCGGTGGTGGTCGTGCATGACGTGAAGGCCGCGCGCACGAGCGGACGCACTCTGCGATGGCATGGGAAGACTGGGTCGTTGGGCCGCTCTGGTCCAATGGCTGTTCAAGTATAGGTCAAAGTGAGAGAACGTTAACCGCATCGGACGGACGGACGGACCTTGGTCGATGGCACCATGGCGCAAGTCTCCTGCGCCATCAGTGGTGGGAGATGTAGCGGGCCAAGGGGCGAGAGCAGACACTGGATGTCCGAGGAATGGACGAGAGACAAATATATGTGGTATTATGGACAACACACAATAGTGAGACGCGGTGGCGCAATTGGGTGCGCGCCGAAGACGCCATACCTGAATCAAGACAACCGGGGACCATCGCAGCGGAAATAAAAGCTGCAAGGTCGGCAGAAGGCACCCCAGGAGGCACGACGCACCGTGTCCGACCGTCCCGAGATGCTTCGCGCGACGCGATGGCAGCAGATGGAACCGGAGCGTGGACGATGTTTCGGGAAGGGCGTGCAGTCACGCACGATCGTTCTCGGTGCCATGCGTCCAACGTGTGCGCACCGAATTGGCCAGGAGAATGTGGGGGCAGTGGGAGGAAGCTTCACGTGTCAGACGGATGTGCGTCCGAAGGCGGTTTGGAGGGTCATGAGAAGGGAAGCAGGGATGATGGACGGGGGGCCAAGGGGGCGGAGAAAGGTTAAAGTGTGAGCTTAAGGGTGCGAGGGTGGGCGGAGGCACGTCCCATGACGCAGGCACAACGCAATCGAGCGCAAGAGCCGGGACGCGGCACGAGCGAGGTAGGCGAGGGTACTAGTACTTGCCACATCGGCTGGGAGGCGACTCGACTCACCACATTCTCCCTGCCCACACGCTGCCCGCTGGCCACCCACCCGCAGGGAGGCCGCCCGACGACTCGCCCAAGCTGCTGACGATCTTGAGACGAATGGATAGCAAAGACCAGGTAGGTCCGCCTGTGAGGAGACCGTCGTGGACAGGCGCGCTAGGCGCCAAGCTGGGACGGATACTAAGCCCGGGCGACGAGCACGGCGACGAGAAGAAGTACAAGACGCTGGAGGACGACGTGAGCGTCGCGTCGCTGCGGAAGGGGTTTGGAAGCGTGGTGGTGGTCGGAAGGAAGGAAGGTGAGTAGCCTCGTTTCTGCTGTGGGGAGGGCGAGATAAGGAGATAAGCCCGCTGGTCCTGCTGTGGCCGGTGCCGGTGTGTGCAAAGCCAATCTCGGTTATCTCGACCTCTGCTTATCTCGTACATTGCGCTGGTGGCAGCTGTGGGCCTGGCAGCCTGAGCCACTGCCAGGGCAGGGCAGGACGGGCAGACGGTCGCCGACTTCGCTGCCGGGGCGGACGTTCTCAGGTTGTATGCAGCCATGCCTATCAGGGACACCTCCCTCGGCCTCTCTGCGCCACTAGCCTCACCCCGCGTCAATTTATTTTGTCGCGCTCCGTCCTCTTTCTCCCTCCTCCCCTCCCGCTTCTCACCTTCCAACTCACCACCATCTCCCCATGGCAGACTCCGACACATCCTCTACCGACCGCCGCTCCGTCTCTCGCGGCCGCGAGGCCTTCGTACGTGTCCCCGCGCGACTCGTGTGCCCCCCGCTGACGTCCAGCTCCCAGTCCTCCGGTCGCGGCGGCATAGGCAACATCCGCAGACCATCCATCGATACCGCAAGCCCCTCGCGCCCTGCTGCAGAACCGCTCTCGCCTGTACGCGGACGTGAGGCGACAGTCGACCCCGAGCGGGTGAGTAGCCCTCCGTCCGAGTCATCCTGGGTCCTCTGACGTCGTCCCAGGCCAGGACCACCGGCCGCGGTGGGATGGGCAACATCCGCTCTGGATCCCAGGCGCGTTCGGCTGCCATCATCCCCGAGAACCATCCACAGACCGCCTCCCTTGTGTCCGACCATGCAGCAAGCATCGCAGAGTACGAG
This sequence comes from Cerioporus squamosus, assembly GCA_022592435.1. Taxonomy (NCBI): domain Eukaryota; kingdom Fungi; phylum Basidiomycota; class Agaricomycetes; order Polyporales; family Polyporaceae; genus Cerioporus; species Cerioporus squamosus. Next base: position 177,986 of record JABYQS010000054.1, read on the forward strand.
CGGAGCGTAGTTCAGCAGAGCGAGCAGAACGCCCGCGCGGTACGTCTGTCCGCCCTTGCCGCACTGCACACTCCCTCATCTCCCCCATACAGCGCTCCTCGGGCAGAGGGGGACTCGGGAACATCCAATCGAACTCCAAGTCTCGCTCCCGCTCTCGTGCCCCAGCCATCCATTCCACTGGTCGTGGCGGAGCGGGTAATCTCCACGGTGGTAACACCGATGCCGACATACTCGCCCAGCTCGAAGAGGAGGACCGACTTCGCTACCTGCGCGATGAAGGAGTGTACGTATATGCATCCTACCTCCTCTCTCTCGCGTCTCACATTGTGCACAGTCACTCCACCGGTCGGGGTGGACGCGCGAATATGACGGCTATGCACAGTCCCCCGCCGGAGCCATCCTCTCCCCATCATCACGAGTACGAAGCGACCGGCCGCGGAGGCGTAGGCAACATAGTGCGCTCCCGGTCGGGTTCACGAGAGCCTCGCAGCAGGAGTCAGTCCCGTGGACCGAACAGCCGTGGAAGCAGCCTCGCCCGGATGCTCAACAAGGTCGGCATCCACGGCAGGGAGGACGGCGAAGGATCCCCTGTCATGAGCGCGGTCACCGAGGATGGCGAGCCGTCCTCGCATACGCACGAATGACTCGGTGCGAGGCGTGCTGGTGCGGTGGCGCAGCGCAGACGCATCTTCCTCTCCTCCAAGAAGTCGAAGAACCACAAGCGTCAACGCTCTCTGCTCAACGCGTACACCGACCTGCAGGCCTCCTCGTCCCACAGCGTCGTCTCCCACAATTCCTCTCTGCGTGATCCCTTTGATTCTCCTGCCTCTGCGCTCCGTTTTGCCTCTGTTCCTCCCTCGCCTACCCATTCCACTCATTCGTCGATCTCCTCCATCTCGCTCCTCCCTCCTTCTGCGGCCTCTGCCTCCACGATGATCAGCATCACCGCGCCCACTGGCGGATGTGGCTGTTACGAGTGCGAACTCGCATCGCGGTCCACGTCTTCTGTCACGTCGACGTCGTCGGGCTCGGGCTCTCCACAATCATCGCCCCGCCGCTCCCCGCACCGCAACTCCGCATTCCTGCTCCTCCCCTCGAACGACCCGTGGTCATTCAAGTCCGCCAAGGCCCGCGCAGTACAACGCAACGCGACACGTTCCGCTCAGACGCTTCCAACCGTGGACGAAGACTCCGAGTATGTATCATTCCTTGATTTTTAACACTTTTCTCTCTCTGTCTCTTTCTTGGGCTCCGCTGGTTTTTTGCATCTGCGTTTTTTCTCGATCTTTATTGCTCTCGTGCTTCATCTCTATTCTCTCCCTTACATGCCGATCTCTCCAACTACTTGCGCTGCTGAATATGGTCCTCCAAACCCGCTGTTGTATTTGATTTTCGGCTGCATGCTGCCTCTTTCCGACCTCCCCACGTCTATCACATCTCTCATCATCCTCCCCCTCCCCCACGTCCCGTTCCGGTTCCCGCGCCCACGTCCACTCGCTCCCCTCCCATCGCCCATGCATCTTCACCTGATTGAGCGGCCCCGCTCCCTCGGTATCAGCCGTCATTCACACCGTCCGTCCAAGATCCGCTCGTTCTCCCATCATGTACACCTGTCTTTCCCTCGCATTCTCCCTGTCCTACGATGCCAGTGCCGCGCAGCATGGATCGACGTCGAGCTCGCACACCGCACACCTACCCACCTTATCGGTCGAGAGCCGTTCCGCCGCTTCGCGGATCCGCGCCCCAGCGTTCGCCGATCGCCCGGAGGAGCTCATAGTGCCTCTTCGGCTTCGTGACGTCGGCGTCAGGTGATCGGAGTGCGGACGATGGGCATCCATCCATCCCCCTTTGGACTTCTACGACACATTAGATTACGATACGACGTACGACACGACCGCATCCGGACACACACCCCTTCTTTTGCGACGTTCCTTTTGGTTCCTGGGTTCCCCTTTCCCCGCACATCGGACGTTTCCCATCCGCAACTTACGCTACTGTACACCGCACTGTAGACCACACATCCACTCGCACTGCCCCTGGCGAGTTCTTTTTTGCTGCTTCTCACCGGCGACAGACGTCTCGACGCGCCTCGGCGTGATGGACTCCTGCGTCCAACTGGCATCTGGCAACTGCACAACTGGCGACGGGGAAGCGGGGACGGTGACGGTGACGGCACTTCCAAGGCTGCACTGCCGTTACGTCGTCGCGCTCCCATCCAGGGTCCAGGAATCCCGCATACCGGTGCCCGGTGCACCCCATGGCCATCCTGCCTGCCCACCAGCCTGAGTGCGGCTTCTCGCGTTATCGAGTCGCCCGTGTGGCCAGGAGCCTTCTTTGGACCCCCCCTTGTCGCCCCTCCGTCCCTCGTGCCAGTGCCCTTCCCAGACTAGGACTGCACCCGCCAGACTCGACGTGGAGCGAGGGACGTTGGTGACGAGCCGGCCAGGACGTCGATTACGTCGGATGCGCGGGGGATGTAGCGGGCGAGCGTATGGGCACGGTGCCTCCGGGTCCTCGGAGAGGAGGAGATTGGGAACCAGGCCAGCCGGTCGTGGTTCCCAAACGCCTTCTCTCAGGACCGATCTGTCCGTCTGTCCGTTTCTCCGTCTGTCTGTCTGTTTCTCTTCTGCTTCTCGTGCTTGTTTGGCCCGTGTCTGTCACTTTTCCACTTTATCAGCCCCCGTCATTCATCCGTGTATGCAGTGTGCTGATGCCCCGTCGTTCCTTTCTTTGCAGGTGCAGACGCAAGTTGCGCTCGAGACGGCCCCTGCTCTTGGTCTTCCACTGGAGGGCGCGACAAGCTCCGACTCGCCGACTTGCACGGAAGACGGGGCTCGCGGGAGGAGCTGGTGCGCCTCTGCAGGCGTTCTTCGGCGTGCAGTTGGGTCACCAGTTCCCCTGCAGCGCCGGTGCGTTGCGCGTCTCACGTCAAGCCCCGGTGCTCGTTCGAGGCACGGGGTACTAGGCTCCTGTCGCGTCACCCCGTGTCTCCGCGTTGTCGACGCACGCGCGACCTCCTGAGTTGCCTTTCGAGTGGCGAGACGGAAGGTTACGCGTGGACGACAGCGGCGATGACGGTGACGTGCGTGCGCGTCTGCTGGTGGGGGAGTAGAGGGGACCTCATCCGGAAGCCTCAATGAAAGGGAGAAGCAGCGACAACAACGACGAATGACGAGGAGAACAACGAAACGAAATCCTCATAACGAACGAAGACTCTCCACTCACCTATAAGCCTTGAAGGAACGACCGGAACTCTTTTCCTTGCTTGCTTGTGCTGTATCGATATACCTGTACCTTACCTTACCTACTTACCTTTTGTCTAGCCTGCGCAGAGGCTGGGATCCGCTAACAAGAATAACAACACGACGCTGGGGGACGGGGATCGCCCGCCCTCCCCTTTTTACTCTCACGTCGCTGCGTGATATATGTGTGGCTGCTATCTTCGTGCCCCGTGGGCTTGCAGTAAGTACTTATCGCAGGCCTCTGGGAGCCTCTCAGTTTAGTCGCTTTAGTGCGCACGGGCATCGAAGTCAATTTCGGGTCCATGTGCACGGACTGCGAGTTCCGAAAGCGAGGGTGCCGTGAATCAGTCAGTCTGGCACTAGCGTCCGGTGTACTGGTACATGAAAGTAAATATGATGTGGCCCCAGGCCAACCACAGGCTGCGATAAGCCAGCGGCTCGCAGTAACCTCTGTGTTCGTGCTTCTGGAATTTGAGCCACTCAATCAGAGTCGCTTCTGGGCTGGTGCTTCTAGGTCCTGTGCCGTTGCGGGGAACGAGCTGGAACGGGGAGACCGGGATGAAGGGAGCAATCCAATCGCGTTGACGGGTTGCCGGCGATGTTCAGTGGTGCCAATCTCGTGCCCCCTGCAGCCTCCTCGATACAGCTGGTCGCATACGTAGTCCCCTCCGAGAAAATGTACTCACGTCGGTTGTAGCGACAAATCGTTTTTTTTCAGGCTCCCCATTGAGTCTCGATGACCCACGTATATCGGCAGCGTTTGTTGACTCCGAACGCTTGATTTCGGGATGTTCCGGCGTGATCGCCTTCAGACCCGCTTTGGCGGCAAGATCAAGAAAAAAACGTAAAGGGGCCTATCGTTCCTGAGAAGAGCTGTATTAGCACCGGCTTCGAGGGGGTTTATATTATTTCGCCTGTCGCGCATCGTTTTCTGAGATATGAGAGAGTCGACTGTCAGACTCGTGATATTGTCTGGTCTGGTGTCGTCGGCGCGAGATGAGCTAGGTAGGGTACAGTACATATGGCATGAACTCGCGACCGGTACGTGGACACGCCGATCAGCGCAGAAGCTTGAGTCTATCGAGGGAGTTTGGCAGCAGCTACCGGGCGTGCATCTCGGACTGCGGGGATACGCAGGTCCGAGCTGCCGTGGTCGCGTGCTCAGAGCTTGGAGTTCCTACATGGTGTCCCGGAGGAAGCGAAGAGGATGCTTGATGGACTACTTACCTACTAGATGAAGAAGGACAGGCAAAGTTCGAGGGCACAACTCACGAGGCAACGCGCGGATGCGGCGAGAATGATGAATGGGCGCACACGACCTCCGGGAACGCGACATGCGCCCAAGGCTTGCTGCGTTCGCAGGCACCACTGCGCTAGTCTCAGAGCCGCGTGAAACTTGGACTGGAAGGAAGCGATAACGGAGGAGCCAAGCGTCCGCGAGAGGCTTATCTCATCTTCAAGCTGCCTCGCTCTGTCGTGCCTGTCGTCGGGAACAAAGTCGGACTCGGTGCGCGCAGACGACGCGGGCAGGCGGCCGGCAGTCTCTGCGACGTCGGGGCTGTCTCGCTCGGGGGAGTTGGTGGTTTCCGTACGTTGTCCGGATGGCGTTGTGGCCCTCTCGCTGACGGGAGAAATGGCTCCGCTTCATGGAGATAAGGCCCCCGGGATGCGAACGCCACCATACGATCATGCATATGCGCAGGCTGCGCAGGACGGGTGGTCAGCCACCATCGTCGTTGGTGTTGAGCCCGCCGGGTGCCTGAGTACCCGCAGACAATCGCGGTTGGTCGAGCGGGGTGCCTGCCGCTCATGGCCCGTCCAAGGCGGTCGGGAAAGGTTCGCGGCAAGATGTGAACACTATATTCCGCCATCATTCGTAAGGGGACGCGGAGCTTCGTTGCACGCTATCGCGGACCTCGCTCGCACAGACGGCAACATGACCACGTCAACACTCCGCCACGTCGAAGAAGAGGTCTCCTTCATCAGAGACCGGCGGACGTTCGAAGGCCAGGACAGTATGTCTGTCAACGTCGTCCGTATCGATGCCGTCGGAGCTTTGCGTGGAAGCCCTCCGGAGATTGAGCAACACCCGCGTGCAGAGCGCGCTATGTATCACCCGCAGCGGCCTAGAGAAGCCGACGATTGTCAGCGTGGAAGGGAAGGAAGCAGGGCAGCTCGAGGTTATGACCGGAGGAATGGTGATGACTGACATCTGCATGCAAGAAGACATCTCTTGCTGTGTTTGATAGTGTTCGGCTTTGTTAGCGTCCTCGCCCATATGAGGCATGTCGGTTCCAGACTTACTGGGGTAGACAGCATTACGAGAAGGTTAATGGTGGAGAGCACTGCCATGCGAGCCGCCATGTTAGCGGGCGAGATTGCTCGAAGAAATTCGACGCACCGAGCACGATGGCGAAAAACAGCGATCCTGTGTATAGGGTAGGTCAGAGTCCGACTCATGCCGCGATACGCTGCCCCGACTTACCATCGCGGTACATGGTCGCGAGCAACCTGCCTCTCATCAAGCCTTGATTGCATGATGAGAAATGGGTGAGGAACCCCGGAGACTATCGATAGCACGCACACACCTTCGGGCTCCTGGTACCACTTCAGCACTGTCAGGAAGACGATCCCTGTCCCGACGCGAGGTCAACATAACGGGCTGAGGGCGTCACATATAATAGTGAAGGGTTCACCTGTTTCTGCAAGGATCATGTACAAGTACGCAGGCCAGAGGTCTTGGTCTTGCGTGCTCGGAAGACATCCAGCGATGCGCAGCACATTGCTGTCCGGATCTAACCGTCCAAGATAGTGAAGTGAAGTTGTAAGCTTGGAGACTGCACAAGGCTACCTACATTCTGTATGGCTGACAGTTTCGTGCGTGATGAACAGTACGAGAGGCTACGAGACCAAGAGGCCATGAGTGACGTCTGGTGCTTGAATGGAACATTAACGTACCACCATCTCGAGAGCCGCTGCGATCAGCAGAGCAGAGACATACGGATTGAACTGCCAGAGCGCCATCGTCCTTGCCATCAGGATGACTTAATGGTCGGGAAGGTGGTCAGCATATAGTATGCGTTTGGATCCGTCGGTAGACAACTGACACTCCGAGAACAGAATACCGGTTATATATGAATCTGCGAGGCCGGAGTCAGGCGATAGCGGTGAAGCTTCTGATGATATACATACACGCCAGCACCTGGTACTGTATAGCGCATGCTTTTGCGTCGTGAGTTAACAAATCCACTGATGGATATGAGTATGAGGTTCAAAACGCGGATGCATGAATTCTTACAGGTGATGCTAATGGAGGTGTCAAACAAAGGAGAGTATTTGTTGACGAGGAAGACGATCTTCATGATGTTCAACTTGTTGGGCCACACCAGTGCGACCTCCTCGGGAAGCGTTGATGTTATCTCGAGCAACTGTGCTGGTGAGTAAGATGAGGCAGTTCTACCAGAATGGCTGACGCACCGACATGGTGCATGCAACGACTGGGTAGATACGATAGACAGCCGCTATGTCAGTAGAGAAGGACCTTTATCATTTATTGTCGCTGACCTTTACTGTACTGGAGGCATTCCAAGCATGCTAAGTTTAGTCCACATATATACAGAGTAGATAAAGCGTACCTTCGTTATGCTCAGGAGGTATAGTCCTTGGTACGCCGACATGACGGACACTGCTCCGCGGGAGATAGCTCGCTCCTGAGAACGATTTGTGTAGGTCCCAGATTCGAGGTGGAAAGCATATGCCATGCTGGCTGGACACTCATTCACGTACATATGCCTTCATATATGACAGCACGATTGGACCGGTAATGAATTCTACGGATGCCTGTGCACGACTGTGCTCGAGGACGGGAAGTTCGACGTCAGTTGCGAATCTTCGGCCACTGCCCGGCGTGTCGATATCGACGTGAAACACGGGGACGTACCTATCATTGCTACCTGGCTCAGACTGTGCTATCACGGAGAATACTCAGCGCACCACCCTTGGCTCAATCACAGTTAACTCGACGGTCGAGACTCATCGGGCGCGTCAACGTGGTGGCTGGTGGCAGGAAGGCGACATGAGCGCTTATGTATCCTTATGCCCGCTTACTTGCCGCTTACCTGCTCATCGTTGCTATGCCTTCTAATGACTTGCAGCGACACGGAATACGAATATTTGAAGACTGGTCATGGATAAGTTAACAAAGTATCCGCTCCGATTCGTGAAAGCCGCCGGCGACAGGTTGAAACATGTCATGCGATTCCGAAAGGCCCGACCCCGCGTGTCCCGCGTATGATGCACTGCACCATCGCGCAAGCTAAAGCAAACTCAGCTGGCAAGTTTTTATGTTGGCACCGATCTCTGTCCACAGACTGTGCAGGGATGATCGATGAGCGCCGCGCCGAGACAGAACCTCATTTCGATTGATGACGAGCGGCGGGCGGCGGTCGGGTACTGAGTCCCTACGCTCCATAGTGCCTCAAGTAGCGAGCGTGTCGCTCCTCGACGTCTTGCGACTCTCTCCTCCAGTTCATGTTTCTCCTCCGCCTTCCGGACTACTAGGCGGCCGAAGCGCTTCGAAGAGAGGACCTCGATGCTCTCGAGTTGGCAGGCCAAGCCCATGTCGAACACGCCCGAACTCCTCCGAGACTCTATCCCGGACTCGCTGTACTTGTTGGATCTAACTAAGGTGCGTCGTGATTTACTGCATAATTGCGCCCGTATTCAAGCGACGTCCAATTCTCTAGGATTCTGTTCGTACGTCTCGCCTTGCTAATCTACTAACGTGCGCATGCCTGAATTGGTCCCACTTGCGGTTACAGTGGTGACTCTGACGTACCTGGTGAGTCCACCCATAGACTGTGCCGTGGGAAGGCCAACTTGCTTAGCAGATTATGGATGTTGCGTCAACAATTGACGACGAGGTGGGGCGGAACTCCGAGAAATACCTCTGAACTGCCACTAACTAGGGACTTGGCCGTTAGGTCGAACTCGTGTGGCCGTCAGGCCTGACCTTCATGAAGGTCATCTTCCTGATCAACCGTTACACTCCATTTGCCGACTCAACGCTTGCCGTGTTTTGTGAGTGCCCGCTCTCCGTTAGTCACCAGGAGTCGGACCATTGACGTCCTTGCAGTAGTTCTGGGCGCACGTACCACTGAGGTATGCTGGCGCCTTCTGACTGCAGAATGGCTGACGGAATCCTGACTACCATAGGTATGCCGGAGCGTTTGGATCGCCATCATTAGCTTCTATATGCTCGGGTCATTTGCATCGGAGAGTACGTACTCTGCCTTTCGCAAGTAGGTGCTGGGCCTGAGGCCTGACCCTCCACACAGCCATCATCATCGTACGAACTCTGGCGATATGGAACTTTGACAAGGTCATCGTCGCGATTACAGCTTTTGTGACAGGCGGCGCCTTGGTGCGTCTCGGGGCGGTGACTCGCTCATACGATAGGCCATTCTCATATTCGGGCAGGTAGCGGCTCTAACGACCATGTCGCAATATATGCAGTCTATCCGCTGTCAGTGGCACTGTCACCTTTCTGCAGGCTTCCGAGTCAGTGCTCACATGATGATGTTTTCTTGCTCTTACAGATCCGGATGACGACCTCATTGCAATAACCGGGTGTGTCATTGGCATCTCCGACCAGGAAGGCTGGACCCTCTTCATCGTGGTGTTGATCATGGAGACCAGTACGTCGACGGTGTCCACTGCTTGCCTGTAATATGTATCGACAGGCTCATGCTGTATGCAGCACTCGTTGCTTTGACCATCGTCAGGCATCTGCAGACGCGAAGTGGGTCGAATGCGCATCGTCAGCCGCTCGACATACTTAGCTAACTTCTGCTCACGACAGCTCGCGGTCGGAAGGCGGGCCCAGTTATGCATACCATATATCGCGACGGTTTGTCCAGTATCCCTCTTCTCGGGCTGTACATGTCTAACACCGACTTGACACACGACAAGGCTTGTTCTTCTACGCCATCATGCTGGGTTTCTCGATCGCAAACTTCGTTTGTATGATGGCTGCTCCGGTGAGAAGACTCGCCTTTCATGGAGCAGCTTCAGTTCGGTGGATGCATCCACCTCGGATAGCCACCAGTGAACAGATGCATTGTCCGATATGGAAATATCGATGCATCCATCAATTACAGATTAGATACGTGCAGAGTACGCGCGAGAGGTAACAATGCGAAAGTTGTCATGTTCGCAAAAGACAAGGGTCGATGTTTGCGAACGAGACAATCAGCATACCAGCAAATGTAGAAAAACACGATTTCAAGCGATGTCCATATACCAGTCAGTTGGGCAACTGGGAGCACAAGGGGAAGGTAGGTACGAGGAGCCGGCGATAAGAATCAGCATTCTGATACAGATCGACAGGTGGAAGATGACATACCAATATGTTATCCACCACGAGTCCCATCGCGATGGATGCATCCAGCCGACGCATGCATCTCGGCACGACGCGGATGCATCCTGCGGTTTGGATGCATCTGCACCACCGCGACCTCCTGGCCGACCTGTGTCCGACGCAATGGCAAGCGCTGTCTGATGCCTTGCAAGATATCAGCACGTAGGTAACCTTGCGGAGAAGGAGGATGGACATACGTCAATTGGAGTGATTTCCCAAACTATCGGTTCTGAGATGCCAGTGCAAGAAGAAACTAAGATGAGTGACGACGTCCAATACGTAAGAGGACGCGAACCTAGCAATTCAAGTCCACGGAAGACGATCACCCCGGCAAAAAGTCCGTGAGAGAGAAGTCCGAGAGTGCACTAACACAAAGATCGCACTCGGGTGGTTATGTAAACAAGTCTACTTATTGCCACAGACGCACGTAACAGCGCCCTTCGTACACACAACGCACGGGGATACACAGCGTTCCGTGTGGAAGTAGCACAAGAAGGGAAGCAGTACGGGCGACAGGGCTATGCAGAGCGAACAGAGTCGAAAATTTCACGGCGAGTGACGATGAATCATGACGACGGACGCAGTCCGGCGTCAGCACATGATCATAACAGGGTAGAAGTAACGCAAACGGTAAAGGCAGGGTGCAACGATGACGAATGGGTAGCGTAAATGGACCGGCCAGGAGAAGATAAGAACTAAGAGGCAGCCTCAACAGCAAAATTGGGATCAAACGGTCGGACGTCCAGTGAACGACCAACGGAGTGAAGGAGGTTGGGGTGCAAACAGAGCGGGTTTGTTCCGATGTTTGTTTTGGGGGAAGAGTACGGGGGTGGGGGGTGGCACTGAGTGAATGGAAACGTACAATTGTTCATGTGCATGCGGACAACTCAATCGCGGGCCACCTCCTTGCCCTTGCGGCTCATCTTCCGAAAGGCACCACCGTCCTGATCTTCCTTGGAGGTGCCCGCGATGGGTGTACCTTGGCGGGGACCACGGATGCTCGTGCCAGCAGGGTGACTAGCCTCCTTGTCTCCGTCCTCCACTGTCGATTCCGTCGTCCTCCCCGCAGGTGTATGCCGGCCACAATGGCTCCTCAGCGTGTGTGATCGCCTTGCCAAACTCCAGACAGCGCGTTACCTCGGGAAGGCGGACGAGCAGTGTGTGCTGGTCGAATTCGGAAACGGTGAACATCGTGGTGAAGTCATGCCCCACCCAAGTCGACGATGTGAAGTTCCACACAAGGAACGTGTGCACTCGAAGGCCTCCCAAAGCGGTGTATATGGCAGGTCGATCGGAAAGACGAACCTCCGTCTCGCCAGTGTTCATCGACAGCAACACTCGACGCGGACGTCCGCCATTCTGTCCAATGAAGGTCATTGAGATGTAAGACATAACGGATGTCGGGGGACTCACCACAGTCCAGATGAACACAGTGCAGTACCACACCTCGGCCTCATCCAGATTGTGCGTCCAAGGCGTTTGAACGGCGGCATCCACCGACTCCTCGACGTACAGAGTGCGTCCGTCTTCCGCGACATCGTCCAGGTCGGGGTCTTCAGAGGCGTCGCTACCAATCTCGCTGATTTGCCCAACACCGTCGTGCGCGTCAAAGCCAGATTCGTCGCCGGATTCTCCGTCTCCAGAGAACATATCGTCTACTTCGCTGGCATCCTCGTCGTTGGCATGCTTGGCGTCGCCTTTGGTCTCGGCAAGAAGCCCAGTGGGGACGGAGTCGCCGTCGGAGGTGTGTCCCTGTGCGCTCTGATGACTAGCGGAGCCCGCCACACCTTGCTTCCTGGTAGACGGCGGGACGAGCTTGTCGTCGTCCCACTCGTCATCGCTGTCCCAAGGAGCTCTACCAGTCTCCATCTCTTCTACCATCATGCAACAGGCGAGGCGGCAAGACGGGTCGTACAACATATTGACCCCGGGCCCGTGTGAGGTGGTACGGAGGCGCGATTGCGACCGTGGCAGTGCACGAAGGTGACGAGCACGTGCGAGAGGCGCGAGGGCGTCGTCGGAATGGTTGGATGGCTGGAGTGCCGGCAAGTCCTGGTCCTCGTCACCAGGCTTGTCAAAATGCGATGGGTCAAGCGACGGGGTGCATGCAGGACTGGGGCCATGGGAGGCTGGTTCGACGTCATAGTTTTCTTTGTTGCTGGAACCCAAGGTTGACTGCCCCGGGACATTATCGAGGTCGGATGAGGGCGCGGGGTCGGACGAAGGTGCACGGATATGCTGATGAGGTCGAGCGGCTTGGCTGGCGTCTGGGTCTCGCACTCCGCTGATAGGTGCGCCGTGGTGGTCGGGTCCCGGAGGTGCACATTGTGGCTTGCGCATATGAAAGACGCCATCACAAAGCTGAGCGAGGGATGTCGTAGCGACAGCATCCATGTGGCGAGCGCGTGAGCCGTGCACGGCAGAGGGGTGTGTGGTGAGAGATGCGTTGGTGGCCTGACCGGCAGTCACGGCCTCGCGTTCGGTGTGTTCCGCCACTCTCGGGGTGCGTACCACGTCGCCGTTACTCTTGCGCACTGGACAGGGCTTCGGTTTGGAAGGTGTTTTGGCAGCATCTCCGCGGGTCCCACTTCCATTGCTTTGCGTGCGAGTGGCGGTGAGCACCTCGTCGACGACCTCGCGCTTGACTTGCACAGTGGGGTTGGCGCGCTGATGTTTGGCTTTCGGACGCGGAGGCTCGTCGGAGCTTATCGAGATCACACTCGCGATGGACGGTGCCCGACAGCGCTTTTGGAGGATGTTATTCGAAGATCGCGGCTGTAGGATGATCATGAGTGCGTGTTCTTCACACCAAATTTGAGCATCACGCTTACCTGAGTACTCGGCGGTGGAGTTTCGGTAAATGACGGCGAGCGACCACGCTGGTGGAGCACAGTGTTCGCCTCACGAGCGACCTTGTGGGCTGGGATCAGGTACCGTCCAATTGCATGATCGTAGTAGAGACTTACCCAACTGTCAGCACGGTTCTCGGGATTGGTAACCTCGTTTCCTCTTTCGCTATGTTTTTCTGAACCGGTCTGCCGTTCTGCTCAATCACATCGTCGCAGAAGGAGCCAGATAGCACGCACCTTGCACTTCACCTGTCCTCCTGCCCCCTCTCCATTAGCATGGGCCCGCTTCGGTCCTTCGTCGTCGAGCTTGTTGAAGTCGAGGGCCGTTGGCAGTGGGAAAGGGCGCAGATGGCGTAGACGTGCCGCTGGGGTTGGAGTGTCGATTGGAGAAGAGCTCTGCGCCGTAACGACGTCCTGTAAGGATTCACACTCGACATCGGATTCCCGGATCACTTGATAACACATACCTTGGTTGTAGCCTTGGATGTGACCGACGCTTCACCAAGCCAGTCCGCCTGGAGGATGGTCAGGCAACAGATGAAACCTTGGAGCATTGTGGACGCACCGCTTGTTGTTGAAGACAAGCAGCTTGACGCATGCGGTTTGATGTCTGCTGAGGGTCAGCGACATGGATGAGGACATGAATCAATGGCACGTACATTGGCGGGTCGAGCCGGTGGGCCTGAGTGCCTGTCTGTGGACTGGCTGGTGGACTGAGAAGCTGGTGCATTGGACAATGTGTTGGCCGTTTTGGTGGATTCTGGAGTGGCATCGGTCTCCGCGTCCCAGAGGCTCTTCTGTAGGTTGATAGCGACCTCCCGGTCACATTCCAGTTGTGTCTGAGACGTCGACGTCCGAACCGAGGTTGCCGAAGAATTGTTGGCGACATCCAGAGTCATTCGAGAAGACGAAGGCTGCATGGCGAGTCGCGTCAGTGTGGAAATCACAATGGTATATTGCCTAAACAGAGACGAACCTGAGGAGGGGGAGTAGATTCCCAACCACACTCGTCATCCTGCTGTACCAGCTGCTGGGCGGCTTTGGCCTCGGCCACAGCCTCCTCGAGGGCCTTTGTGGCTACCGCGAGGCGCAACTGCACGTCAGGGTTGCCGGGCTTGCGATCGGCCTCGCGTTGAGCGCGGTCGGCCTCACGCTGCGCCTTGGCAGCCGCTCGCGCTGTGAGATCAGCCGTGCGTTGTCGTTCGATGGCGGCGACTTGGTTTTTGGGGACGAGCGGTTGGAGGGGCACCTTGAAATACGTGCACTTGACCGGTGAGCCGTCGTAGTTCTTGACAGTATGCGTGCACTTCGGATGACGAGATATCAGGAAGGACTCGTTACCGCTGCGGGATAGATACGACTTACAGTCTGATACCATTTTGCAGCCAACCTCTTGCTGAAACCGAGCCTCGTCACGACGGTTCCGACGGAACCGCACTCGGGGCAGTGCGAGATGTCAGCCGGCTTGCGATGCAAAGCCCCCTTCCGACACTTGTTCCTCAGGGCTTCGGAGTATTCCTCGCGAGCTCCCTTCGGTTCAACCTGCCGGTGTTTGTTACGCTCGCGGCGAACGGGTCCAGTCTTGTTGCCAGCGACCTGGCGTGCAGGGAGTGCGTGAGGCATTGCGGGGGGTTATCTCGAAAGATGAGCGAAAGCAGGGGTTGTCGAAGAGCAGCGGATGAGAGGATGTGAGAGAGGGAAACATGAAGACGAGGAAGGTCGCTCTGGGCGCGCAATTTTTTTTCTGGGAGGGCGATCGCTGGAAAAAAGGGAACAAAATGGGAGGGGGTCGTCGGCGGGTGCCCTGAACTGAAATGTCCTCCGCCGGCCGGAATGGGGGCCGCTCCGTCGGACGAGTCTCGGATACGACTCAGATGCGCTAGGTATGCGGTCATTGGGCTGCGAGATTATGATCGAGTCCAGCTGGGCGGAAGGTAGTGAAAGGTGGGTAGACTTTACATGAGGGACTCTGCTGACATGGTGTACATCTGGCAACAGGGTGACATTACTCAAGTGACTACCTCTACGGAAGGGCGCAGATTTTATGTATGTGGTAGCAGTACCGTTACCTGCGCTTCTTGGACCTCTGTGTGTCGTCCGCGAGGCCCTCGTCGCGATCCTTCCTTTTGCCTCTATTCTTGCCGTCGTGAAGGTACTTCGCCGCACACATATCACTGGCGAATTAGTGTTAGATCCCACGGCATGACCGATTCTGATGACAGACAAAGGACTCACGGACTATCTCCAGTGATGCGCGCGGTCCGCTTGGAGATGCGCCCAGTTCGAGTCACCACGGGCGGATCGTGACGAGTGGGCTTCAATTTTGCGGGCTCGCCCTTCGGTTTTGCGGCCGGGGTCTGAGCATTCACCCTAGTCTGCACTTTCTTCGAGGACTTCGCAACCGCGGCCTTCTTGGGCTTGGGTGCGGTCTTCCGCGGCTTCGTCACCATATTCTCCGCTGCCTGTGGCGGGTCTGGGACCTTGTTCTCCTGCTGCGACTTGTTGTTGTGGCTCTGGCGACCCCCAATGCGCTTGGCAGGTTCCCTGGCACATGGGGTATGAACGATGAGCGAGGTTAATATACGTCAATGCTGCTCACTGGTTTGGGACGACGGTCTCATCGCCACTTTTCGGTTCTGGCTGGGTGGGTGCGCCTGTTCCTTTGCTAGGTTTCGGCGCGCGTTTCGCGTGGCTCTGCGCTGGGGGGGATTTTCGGGGAGAACAAGCGCGCTGCATAAGATAGTCAGTCTGGTTGGCCAATGGCAACGAAAAGATAGTACGCACGGTACTAGGGGGGGCACGAGCGCGACTCTTGGACGCCCCAGGGAGGCCACCATCTGGGATACAGAACCGGGCAAATCGCGATCTGTATCAAACTCGCTGTCACTGGCGTCGAGTTCTGGGGCACGCGGCGGTGATGGAGACGTCCCGTTGCGTGCAAGAGGCACAGCTGCGGAGTCAGCGTCCGGCTCTGCACTGGCTAGTGAATTCGGGGGGTGCGATGTCCGCTCCTCTGGCAACGTCGGACCTGATCCACCACCATGATCGTGAGCGTGCAGAGTCAAGCTCGGAGGAGAGGGCGATGCTGCTGGCGTAAACGCAGGATGAGGCGAAGGGAGGATGGTCTGCTGAAACACCGGGTTGTTGTCATCCATGTCGACAAGAGGCGTCTTTCGCTCCGGGATGTCTTTGGAACCACCTCCACCTGCCTCGGCAGAGAGAGGTAGAGGTTGCTCCCCGGCCCGTGCAGGCTGCATGGTAGGGACCGGAGGATTAGGGCCCCGGAAGGGGACTGAATGTCCTGCAATCAGATACTTCAGAGGGTCTTCTGGGGGTCCAGACTACCAAGACTTACTCGCAACATCAGCAACGTGGGCCCCCTCTGGAGGTACAGGGGCTGAGACAAAGTGAATGAGCTGGGATGTGGTGTACAGGCATAAGATCACGTACCATCGAAGATGTCGCCTAGCCACTTCGAGAACGTAAGACGAATATATGTCGTGGATGTGCCAAACTCTCGAGCGAGCCGCTCCTCGAACGTGAGTCCGAAACGGTCCTTTCCTGTGGAGGGACTGGGGGAACTCAGTTGCGCGCGAAGATTTTGAGGAAGGCTGACTCACAAGGTACCAACCAACTCGCCGTGCTCATCTAGCCCACCCAAGACACACATCCCCACCCAGCCCGACTGTCGCTGCCAAGTCTGTTGGGTGCGCTCTACGACATGAGGCATTTCCTCAGCGTGTCTGCAACGAATCAGGATGAGTTCGAGTACATGCATGAGTTCGAGAACATGCAGGTACATGGTACGACTCACTTCGCCCGACGGATCTCGCGCTGCGGGTCACTCTCGTAGATGGCGCGCTTGGCCTCCGCTTGCGCCGTAAACTGTGCCAGGTCTGTCGCCGGCAAGTGATCAAAGGCCTGCTTGAGTTCCTGATTGTACTTCCGCATGACTTCGTTGCGCGGTGTGGCAGAGTCGTAAGGCATCTTAGGCTTGGTTGGGTGCTGGCTCTGCTGGAATTCGCGGTACGGGTTGGAGTTGGCGGCCAACGGAGCCGGGGGACTGCTAGTGTTCTCGTCGTCACCGGCTGCTGACTTCTTGCGACGCGAAAAGTTGATGCTGTGCCGTTTGAAGATGCCCAATATGCGCTGATACTTCCTCTGAATGGCGGCTCTCGAGTGACCAGAGAAGTTACTCACCTCACCTATCTTCTTCAACCGCTCTTGCCGTTCCTCGTCGCTCTCCGCTGTCAACCTCCTCGCGGACTTCTTGTTCTTCCGCCTCTCGATGAACTCGGCTTCAGTCTCCCCAGGTAGGTGGCCGCTAAACTGCTGCAAGTACAGCTCTTCCACGCGTCGAGCAGCGCGTGTCATCGCGCCGTGAGTCCCATTGTTGATACTGCGAATCTCGGCGGAGACGCGCATGGCTTCAATGAAGTCTGCTTCATCGTCGCGCAGTCGTGTGGCTCCCATGGTGGATCTGCACAGAATGTCACCAACTCGCAAGCTTGGGGACTATGAGATACGCACCTTTGGCCACAGAGCTCACAGCAGGCAAATTGGAGGTGCACGGTTAGAGGCCAGTCACAAAGCGTGAAGTCCGACCACCCCTGGGACGTTGGGCAGAGCGCGCGGGCGGCGCCGGCGACGGGATAAAAAATCTCACATTACTGCAGCTCCGAGCGTAAACATACAAGCAGGTGTCGATCACTACCATATAACTGGTCACCGAAAGGAACAGGACTACAGCGGACCGACCACATTGCGGGCAGCTGGACGGTGTACGGGAGGGATAGGCAGTCGCTCGAAGACGTCAACGAATGTCTTCACATAGAAGGCCACCGCCTTGCTCTGAATCCGCCCAAATTCGGCACGACCACATGACTCGAGGTGGTTAGGGGGAATCCGCAGGTCAGATGGGCAAGTCTTCCACCGCGTGAGCAGATCGACGAAGGCCCGGAGAGGACCTCGGCTTTTGGTCCAATCCTCGTCGGCAGGGTCGGGCCAGCATGTTGCCGCAGGACTCTCGAGGACATCGACGTCCGGGGCGACGTTTAGGCCCGATCGGGGTGGACCCCATACCTCAGAGATGTGCACCTCCCGGGTCCAGCGCAACAGCTCCGGCCAGTCATTCGAGCCCACCATGACCGCGTCCAGAGCAAGGAGCTCGCACCGCCAATTGCTCTCGTGGAGCTCCCAGACAACTCGCCCGCGAAGCCCGTCGTCGGAAACCATCTCAGGAGACACCAGGAGCCCGTCGAACCCCGGTCGGTTTGCCGGGTCGTAAGATGGCAGGGCAGCGACATTTCCAAAAAACAGGCGCATGCTCTGCTTCAGCTGATGACGTCTCTTCATACGATCGGAAGTGCCCTCGGGTGTGCTTGGTTCTGGCATGTCGCCACCATCGGAGGCGTCCACACTGTAATCGCCCCACAGCGCATCCCGCCATTCCAAGATAGTTAGGGGTCGTCCCAAAATGGTGCGGTCGAACAGCCGGATGCGACAGAACTTGCGGATGGAGAGCCAGTGGTGCATGTAGCGGGTTAGTTTGTCCCCGCTCACCGGATATCCACGCAGTCGGTCGAGGAGCCAAGGGGGAGGGAGGAAATACTTGACGGATTTCGACGGCTGGGAGAGAGGACCCACACCTTCTAGGGCGGTGGCCCAAGCATGGCTGTGAGTCAGCGAAAACGACTCGTAGTGCTGACGGAATGGGTTCATCGTGAACGACCGACAACGGTTGGAATCGCGTGGGGTGGACGGGAGTGGTTTCCGATACTTGGACGGCACACGCTTTCCCTCAGCCACAGTGCGTGGAGCAATCAGCAGCGGATGGGCAGCGCGCGGGAGTCACGTGGGTTCTGAACTACGAATGTAGGCCTCGGCCGGCCAATTGCCGAGTCCCACTCGTGTGTCCACTGCGTCTCCCGACGGGGCCGCTTGCGATCGCGAACTTCGTCATCATCGTCCTCCGCGACGATTAGCTCAGGCAGGCGGGAAGCGCAGAGCTGACGGCGAACGATCGCGTGCATTGCACGTTGCCATTCACCCGGCGTATTCAGCGCGCCAGACAAATCTCGCACAGCGAGGACGAGACGGGGGTAGGAGGGGACAGACGAGAAGGCAATAGGGAGGGTGGTGAGCCTTGCGACGCCCCAGAAGCGCGTCAGGGGGGTCAGGTGCTGCTGGAACCAGACGGGGATACCAATGCGGTGGAGAAGCTGGGCAGAACTGGCATCCGAAGTGTACGCGCCGACGACATCTAAAACATTGAATCGGTAGTTGCGTTTGGATGTGATGCGCTCCAATACAACCTCGAGGTAGACCTCAACTCCCGCGAGCTCCAGCACAAGTCGCTGGACGTGAGCTGCCAAAGAGATGATCACACTGCATTCGGACGGCAGCAGGCGCAAGCGGTCCAGGCATTGGCGCAAGCAGAGGACGAGAAGCATCACCACTTCGTTCTCTTGGACGCGTTGTCGCATCCGGGCATACACTCCGTCAATGGCCCGCTCAGCAGCCCGCTCGAGTTCGTAAGTTAGGGAGCGCTTGAGCATGCTGAGGCGGGCAACTCCACAGGAATCCGCCTCCCAATCGTCCCTCTGCCACGTCCGCCAGACAATCTCTGATGCCGGCGCGAAATGCGCGCCCTTGCGCGGAATGCAAGCGACGTGGATGTACGCTCGGTCATATTCTTGGGGCCAGCGCGAATACTCGTGCAGTCCCCACCGTCCATCGGAGTACGTGATGATCTCGTTGTGGGCGATAGCGAATTGCGGGACGTGCAGTTGATTGGGTGTGGTGAAGACCGATGTGTCGCTAAATCCCGGACCCACGACCAGACCTTCGAATGCCTCCACGGCCCCTTTGGCTGGACCTGCTAGTCGCATCAGCGCACTGCGCGGTGGGTATAGGCCGCGGACACTTACGAGGGCTGTCACAGGTTGCCCGGAGGTGCCCATCCCTTTGAATATGCGCTGTCATCGCCCTGCAAGCACTCGTTCTGGTAAGACAAACCAGGAGTCTTTGAGGCACGTGTATAGAACTCACCTAGGAGATCCTGTCGAGAGAATCTACTTGTAATCGAGCCAAAACAAAGGGTCCAGGGAACGGTGGAATCTAGGTGAGGTACAGTCATGATGTGAGACGCAGGAGATGGTGGTGACAAGGAGGAAACGAACACGAGGGGGTCCGTGGGACGCAACTCGCCTAGCAGGGACCTTCTTCGGGGTTGGCTGGCCTAGGGATCTCGAGACACGACGCGTACTCGGGAGCTGTTTTCGGGCGACTCGGGGCGAGCGTCTTGATGGAATGTCTTCGCTTCCTCGCGAAGATGGACGTGAGAACGCGGTCTCGTCCGTGGCAGCAATGATGTCCAGGTCCTCAAGAGGTCAGGATGTATATCCTCCTCGTAATATGAGACCCGGGTGGAATTCGGGAGAGGGAACTTGGGCTGTTGCGGCCCTTTCAGCATTTGTGTGACCAGACACAAATCACACGCACTCACCCAGGGGGGAATTGGACGCGTCGTGCACGAACAAATAGGTTAGCTTCTTTCGTGGGGCTTCTTGCGGCGGTATGGGGGAATGCTGGGGGATGAGGGGCGCCCTGGGGTCGCGCATCTGTATCCGGCGCACATGACCGTGACCGTGAGAAGTGTGTAAACAGCCAACGGGATCATGTGATCTGGATATCTCATCGTCACCGCACGGCGCACTGTCATTGCCTTCCCTCCACGATGGCTACTGCCGCAAACACGTCCACGTCCCCCATGTTGGTGATATCTGCCTGGCCGCCTCCCACTTCGCTGACCGTCACTAACAGTCATCAACACTCAGACAACTCTCCCCACTAAGAACCACTGACATCCCAGCCAGCATCGACAGTCAACTAGCCGCGCGAAACGCGAGACCGGAGAGACATCGGATGGATTGCGAAGGACTGGTCAGAGGTTCCCAAAGGTGAGTGCTTGTATCCGACCATTCTCCCTTCCCCTCCACCCTGCCTGCCACTTCTCCGCGCAAGACCCACATCCCTATCCTACCCTCCCGCTCAGCCTTCCTCCCACTTCTCTCCGCCAGACCCGCATACCTATACTATACAGCCATGAGGCCCGAGAATCCTCACATCCCGGCCCATGTCTCAGCCGAGACTCATGGAATCTGCCACGGTCCCAGCCTACGTTGAGCCGGTCGCACAACCGAAGCTTGGCGTGACTCCGCCATCGCCCACCGGCTACCTGTGTACTCTGCATACCCTGGGCAAGACGACTCCTGCTGTGCGTTTCACAATGGAGCCAGCTTGCGAGGGCTACGCCGGTTCACTGCCTGTTTGCGTTCTATCATCTATCAACAATTGTACATCCGATCTTGTCCCTAGTCCGTAATACGATACTCCATACCAATAAGGTGGAAAGATGCAGTAGCCAGCGACACCGACACGAAAACTGCCGGCCAGACGCGCTCGGAATAGTTGCGTGGGGGGCGCGCACCCCGAACTAAATTTCATATGCGCCGTCTGAACCGCAAGTAGTCTGGTGCGCGAACGCGACCTTTGCGGGCTGCATTCGGTCCACCACAGCTCTTGTATTCCGCCTCCCCAATGTCCCGCACCAAGAAGGCAGAGCGCATCGTGGGCGTGAGGGTGGCCGGTCGTCGTACGGGCAGCCCGCCTTCACATGGTGGCACCCCCATGAATGCATGGGCGGGCTTGCAGAGCGAAGCCCGCCGCCCGCCGCCCACCAATCAGCTGGATCCTTCGGTGACACCTTCTACCTCTCTGGCTGCAAACGAAGATGGAGAAGCTCAGCCATCCACCGGGGATTCCAGTGCGTCTTTGCCGAAGCAGTCCTCCCCGTCCGCGCCGTCCCCATCCCCCCCCTCCCCTGCCTCACACAAACCCCAAGCGACTGTCAACAACACGATAGTAAGTTACTTTTCAACTACCCATTGTATACATGCCGCTGAGTTCTTGCTAGCCGCCATCGGAAAGGATGAAACAATTCTTGGGCGACTGGGCCTCCAAAGCCCAGCGAGCTGTGCTTGCGCGTGAGGCCGGACCAAAGTATCCCATTCCTTGCGAGACGTGCGGCAAGCAGTTGCGAGAGGAGGCAGACGATTTCGTCTACAGATGCTTCGACTGCTATGACCCCGCGTACGAGTGCAAGTCATGCGCACTGACGTTCCACCGGCGTAACCCGTTCCACCGCCTGGAAGAGTGGCAAGCCCGCCGCGGTTTCTGGGACAGACTGTCCCTGGGAGACATTGGTTACGTTGTCAATCTGGGACACCCACACGGTCAGCCCTGCCCCCTGAACCGCAAACCACGGCCCATGACAGTCGTCCACGGACATGGCATACATCCATATTCAATTCGATTCTGTTACTGCACGGACGCGGCCACGGGCACCAGCACTCCAGAGCCAGTCCAGCTGATCAGGTTCGGACTGTGGCCGGGTTCGTGGGATATCCCCCATTCAGCTTAAACCATCACGATGATGAGGGACCACCACTTGCTCAGCTTGCAGTCGCAAATCTCCAGCCACGACTTCTTTGCGTATCTCCGTCGCCAGACTGATAACGTGTGTCCGGACAACGTAACGGTAAGTATACCCCACCTGTGGTCGGGCACCTCCCTGATACACATCATAGGACCGGTACCGGCAGTTCATGACCGCCGAAAGGGAATTCTCTTTCATGCGTAGCACCAAGAGAGCTGACATGCCACCTGAACAGGGTCTTCCACCTGGAGCCCTCGCGACGCTATGCCCGGCTTGCCCGCAACCCGGCATTAACATGGATCCGCGCTACGAGAAGTCAGGTCGACCTCCCGGTGAAGAGTAAGAATGCCCTGATCTCGTACACAATCGTACGGAATCATGCTGACCGCCTGCTAGGTACCTGGACGCCTTGTTTCACACAGCGGATGGGAACTTCCAGCAGAACCAGAAGCTCAAGCCATCTGACCCGAACGACGAGCCCCTCACCCTCGGAGCGGCGTTCTACGCTCACGAACACGATTTTGCCACTTACCAGGCCAAACGCGGCAAAGAGAAGAAGGAGGTATGTACCCGTTGTACGATACAGATGAGTTGAGAAACTCACCGGCAGGCCAGGCCACATCGTGCCACAAATTTGGTGCTATGGGCTATGGCCGTTACGGTGGACGTGTCTCAGGCATGGTTGGTTTGTCATGTGCAAGGCACATGTTCGCCCTGCCCAACAGCGTTGTGGACTTGAACGTTGGAGAAGCGTACGTGTCCACTTCGCCTACTACAGCCTTGCAGGGCTTGACAATTCTATCAGGTATTCTTATGTCGATTTTGCTCATCTCAGCGGGCTACAACGGTGGATGCAGCTCCTACTGCACATCTCAGCCTACGATATCAACTGCCAGTACTGAATCAACTTCGATATGCGGATGAAGGCATTCCGGGAGAAGTTCCCTAACCTGCCGTCCATCAAACACACCATATTTCCCCCGACACTCATCGGCATCGGCAAATTTCACCTCCCCGCGCATATCCCATCTTGCCGCTTCAAACATTCCTTCAACTGGCTCCCCGGCGTCGGAATGACTGACGGCGAGGCCTTGGAACGCATTTGGTCCACGCTCAATGCCCTTGCAGAGCGAGCGAAGGAGATGACCTCCGGCCACCGGCATGATTTCCTGAACGATATGTACAACGACATGAACATCAGACGCCTCTGCGGGCTCGGTGCGCGCTATTATAACCTCATGCCGATCCAGCACTAACGTACAGGTAGCGCGTGATCTAACAAAACGCTACCTACAAGCCTGCACTCAGTCCTCCGAAGTCGAGGAGCGTGTCCGGAAGCTGGAGGCGGGTCTCGATGGCGCAGCTTTGGCGGAGTGGAAGAAACATGAGCAGAAATGGCTACGCGAGGTGGTGGACGTCAAGAAGCACAAGAAGCTCGACAATCCGTACGAACTCAAGATGGACCGAGGTATGTGCGAGCACTAAGACTGTCGCGACAACTATGCTGATGCCTTGCAGGCCCGACTACGAAGGAGTTGCTCGTGGAAGTGGAGAAGAGTGGCTCTCGCCAGGCTGGCAAAGCAGATGAGTTGAGAATCCTGGAAGCGATATACGAAGGAGCTGAATTGCAGTCTCTACGGTATGTACTATGGTATATAGCGCGGACCAGAAATAACCCTGATCTACAGCGAGGACTTGCTCGACGCCTTTGAAGACGATGACGGCACCGAGGAGACACGTTCAGTGCTCAATACCGCGCGCGCAGAGTTCATGACACGCCTCCACGAGTGGATCAACGAGTTCAACGCATATATCCAGCCCGCGTTGGAGACCGCCGCGCGCGAGGTCTTGGAGCAGCACCAGGAGGCAGTAGAAGCTGCGTCACGCACCACCTCTGAAGCCAGCGCGCGGGCCGCACATCCAGGCGGGTACTCCGCCACAGCCGCTACGCCAAGCGCACCTGCTACGACCCACTCGGCCCCTTCGTCTACCGATCCAGCCACTGCCAAACCATCCCCGCCGAACCCCATCCCTGCGTCTTTCCCGATGCGCGAGACTGTCCCAGGCGACAAACAGGTCCGCGGGAGGGAAGCCCGTGCCAACCTCGGTCTGCCGCCCCTCCGTGACCCCAGGAAGAAGTCGGAAATGTGGCAGGAGATATATGCAACCTCGATACCACTCCCTTCTTCGTTCGATGACCTTGTACTCCAACGCCCGGCGGTTGCGTCGCTGGTAAGCTGGGAGAAGAACGTGCGCGAAGGGCAAGCCAACGACGCGCTCAGCGACCTCCGGACCCACCTCGTCACGGCGGAGATGCTGAAGATCAAGAAATTGGACGCGACGGGAAAGTCATTTACTACACGCATGGGTAAGAAGATACGCCGACAGAACGATCAAGTGATAGCTGCAGCAGATGACTACCGGCGAGCAAGACTGGCACTGACAGCCCTTGGGATGGAGCAGAGCGACGTCCTGTTCCCTTCCTTGAGGAAGTCCGATGCCGCAGGCTTCACAATGTCCACAGAAACACAGCAGCTGGGAGAGAGCCGGAAGGCAGTGTCTTGGATCTGGGAAGATTTCTCTTTCATGGAACGACCTGGGGATCTCGACCATCAAGAATTTTATGAGGAAGGTATGTCTCAGTATTTGCAATGGGCTGAGCAACACGACACTGATGACATACCTTTCGCAGTCAAGCGAGTGCATTGGTTTCGATCTAGCGCGCTGCGCGCGTGATGGAAAGAGGAGGTGCGCTTGCTTGCTGAGGAGATGACGCGCACCCTGCGGTTCTTTGGGTTCAACAGGCGAGTGTGGGACATCAAGGTGCATGCGCGCGACGCTATGGGGGACCCCGCGGCGGCAGCATATGCGCGCAAGTAGGTCGCTTTGTTCTCATACTTAGCCAGCCGCTCTAACCGTGAGACCAGGCAGGCTCACCGATATGTACGGTTGCTGAGGAACTGTCGGAATCTCTTTTGCACGACGACGTTGGCCATAGTGCGTGTTGGGTCGTAGTAACCTCGGCATGATACTGACACCTGCAACCGTCTACACAGAGCGATGAATTATGGAATGCTGTATTCGGGAACGCCGAGTGGTATGAAGTGCTCGAGGAGGAGAAGACGAAAGAGCACCAGAAGAAGTTCGGGAAAAAGGCCGCACCGTGTACATAGTTCATAATGTTTATGTTGTCTGTATGCCCTTGCAGTCGCCGAAGGCCGAAAACACTTGTGCACACGGAGCGCGAGGTGCCTTTTATGCTCGTGGGTGGCACGCGAAGTGCATCAGAGCCCATCGTTAGGCATATGAACATTTTAGCAGGCAGTGGACAGGGTACAGAAAGGTGTTGGACCTGTGGCCAAGGGTACCAAGGCGTTACTTCGCCAAACATTGTACTCATCTAGTTTGCCCCCTTCGGCTTGCTGATGTACTCGCACAGTTGGACATGCATGTCGTCGTCACTTGGGTTTGTTTTGCCCTTGCAGTATGCGAGAGCGCTGTCATGTACTTAGTGGACATTCAGGTCGGGGTCTGTGAAAACTCACAAATCTGCAGCACGGATCGCCAATGGTATGTTGTCCCCGTCGCAATCTGAATACTCCAAGAGCACACCTTGCGAGCGGCATATGAGGATGTATGCCCGTCGGGCACCTTGGTTGCGGAGACGGCGGCCGGCATTGCGAGGGTAGTCGGGGAAGTGAACAGTGTACGTCTTCTTGGTGCGGAGGAACGTCACGGCCAACATCATGGTCGAAGCCGGGGTGGGAAAGAGGGACGTGATGACAGGGATATCCATACCGCGGCCCATGGAGACGTTTTGAATGGGGATTGGTTTAACCTCAGGTTCTCCAGAGGGCCCAAAGTAGATTGCGTCGAGGGTGCGCGACTACGAGAGGTGAGCTGTGCATCTGAACGCAAGTTAAGCTTAACTCACCGCGATGACCATGGCGACGTGCTTGTTCGGAGGATCGGTGCGAGGTGGTCGTTGTTAAAGTTTTGAGTTAAGGTTTGAGGGAAGACGAGAGTGGCAAACGCGGATCACAGCCACGGGGCCTGAAGGCAATTGTATCGGGACGCACTCGAACTACACGCAGTCCAAGTACGTGGTATACGCCGGACTTAGCACTACATATAAGTATGGACGGGCTTGGTGAGCGGGAAGGAGTAATGCTTTACGGTGTTGAGCTACGGACTGTGTGACTATTGAGGGCAGGTGAGGTACAGTACTGATGGACATAACAGGCGAATTATGTGTCAAGGAAATATAGGGCACGGACCGGACTGAAAAGGTGTGTAAGCAGGAGAGGAAGGGACAGCTGGGCAGAAGGGTGTAAGTATGAGGAATCCTATGCAGGTATGAGTTGACGTCACACGTTGTTGTGATAGCCTTGGGAGCTCACAGTGCAGGCAAGTCGAGTTTGATGGCCGGATTCCGTGCGACTGGGGTCGTTTCGACAGGTCGAGGAAGAATGAGGAACAAGGCGCGGTGCCTGGCGGATGGCGGTGCGGGAACGTGGGGCCACGTAGTTGTCGCGTGTAAGAAGTGTAATCCATATAACTAAGTGCGGGTTGCGGGATGGTGCCCACGGTGAGGACGTATATATGCATTTGTGAAGAGTATTCATGTCTGTGCAGAGGAACACTGGTATGCTGCATATCTTCGTATGGGAACTCGGGAGATCCACCGGGCTGAATGCGTATGTGCTGGGGCTTTGCGTAAAGCAAGCCGTGATAGTGATGCATCCGTTCCATCAGATCGGATGCAAGACGCGCCCTGCAGGCGCCCTGGCTTGCCTGTTGCTCCTCCCTCTGCAAGCGCTCGCCCGGGCAGAAAGGTACCCGACCCGGTGGCTGTGCCCGCGGGCGGTATCCAAGCGCCCGCGGGATGCATCCCATTGGTTGAGATGCATCCGCTGCGCGGTAGGCCACCGATATAGATGCATCCTCCTTACTGATACTCTACCCCTGGGACATGGACTCCTACCTCTCATACGGACGTTCTCGGGTATCCGGAAAGGTTCGATAGCCAAGCCTAACTTTAGGGCCAGAGGTTGGAGGGATATGGAAATCACTGACTACTACGTGAGTCTGAGTCTTCCAGCAAATTTCCGAATCAATCAATGCAGTGACTGACTAGTGCTCACACAGGAACTGGAAGGCCCGATCTCGCACGCGGATTGGGGCAGGCTCCAGTCTCTCGCCGCCCGAGTCAGGTACTTGTCGTATGACAACCAACACCCTCGTCAAGTGTACAACTCGGTGCTGGAACTCGTCCTGCGGCGATACGAGGCGCATGCTGCCCCGCTCTT
The DNA here is from genome assembly GCA_022592435.1 of Cerioporus squamosus. Taxonomy (NCBI): domain Eukaryota; kingdom Fungi; phylum Basidiomycota; class Agaricomycetes; order Polyporales; family Polyporaceae; genus Cerioporus; species Cerioporus squamosus. Next base: position 205,303 of record JABYQS010000054.1, read on the forward strand.
GCCCAATCTGCGGGCGATGGAATGGCGGAGCTCCACAGGCACCCAACCGCAGCAACGGCTACTGAAATCCTTGCTGTTGACGCCATTGCTGTCGATGTTCGCTTTCCATGGCACGGATCATGGCCTCATGATGGACATGGCTCTCCTCGCAGGCTTGCATCCGACCCTTCGACATCTGTGGATTCACGCGGATCCTAAAGAAGGCTTACCCACTGCTTCATTGAATTGCTTCACCCACCTCGTATAGCTCCGCGTCCCCCATGTTTCCGTCGCCTTTTTCCAGCGCCTTGGCGGGTTGACGAGCCTACAAGATCTCGAGATATCCCTCGCCCCTGACTCCCTCCTCGAGGAATCCACTGCCTCCGTCAAACCGTTCAATGGATTCCCCACGCTCAGGAGATTCGCTACCGCCACCACCTCCACTGCTGTCTTTCCGGAGGAGCTTCTGTACATGCTCTCGTCGGTCTCGTCCTCGCGACTCACCGTGCTCGATATCGGGGTTGACTACTCGGACGACAATGGCTCGGACAATCCGTCCGATTGCCTTTCTGAAGTTGGTGCACTCCCCGTGCTGCAGAACATCCAAACCCTCCTCCTACACGCTGACGATATGTGGCATAACGCTCCTATCTCGCTCTTCGTGCTCACAGGCCCATTTTGCACAGTCGAAACCCTTACAGATGTCTCATTCAGTGCTCGACACAATCACATCACGATCTCTGAGGAGGACTTTCATCGAGTGGAGACTGCGTGGCCTAGGCTTAGAGTCCTTCGAGTCCGGACAAGGGCAGATACCAGCACGTATGAGGACACAGATTGGCCCGCCGAACCCCCGTCACTCCCCGAGGTAGTCGCTTTCGCGCAAAAGCTGCCCGACCTTGAGGTGCTCGATATCGAGGTCGCGGACGTATTCGACAAGGGGCTTAAAGGGATCCGCGCGATGGCGAGTCTCGGTCGGGCACCCCAGACGAGCCTGCAGCAGATCACGTTCGCCCGAGGAGACCGTCGGAAGGAGATCAAGCTCCCTGATGTCGGCCGGTTGGCTCGCGCGCTACATGCCGTGTTTCCGCGGCTGCGAGGGAATTTGGAGAGCTATGGCGACTGGCTTTATGCTGAGAGACAATCGAAGCTCTTTCGGCTCTTGCAGGAGCTCGACTGTCCCGAGGTGCGTTCCGGCGATAGGCCACAGACTCGGATGCACGTTGACTTTCTCTGTTACGGTCCTGCAGGCTCCGGCCGAGTCGCCCAGAGGACACACTGCCAATCGTGATGGCCGTAAAGCCCGCGGCCGACGTCGTTGAGGCGACCGCATCCCGCGGACGATCCGGCTGTCAGTAGGATGTACGTACGTCCAGGCGTTCGTCCGGTATTCGCGGGAAGGGTACGGATGTACAGGGCAGAGTTGTCTTGCGCGACCCCGTATCTTGGAGCACGCGCCACAACGAGGCTATCGAACGGGAGGGCACAGTAGCTTGCGCCGGCGAGGAATCATGGAACATCGAACCTCACAAGCATATGGATCCAACCTTTCGGGGCAAGAGCGCTCGAGTACCTTCTAGCCCCAGAAGTGCTTGATTTGCAACGGAGAGGAGTCATGGAATAGCACACGCCGCGTATGGATCCAACCTTTTGAGGCAGGAGCGCCCGACTCCTTCTGACCGCGCAGATCGATTGTAGAGTGATGTTCTGGTCCCTTGCCTTGCTCCGCCGACTCGGAAGAAGAGCCTGGCCGAGCAGTACCCATTCGGTGTCCTGGTATCCTGGTATCCTGTAGTGTGGTGACCTTACAGCCGTACGTCGTACCGGGGGGCCCTTGTTCCTGCTTTTTGTCCGCTATAGGTACGTGGTTTCCATGGGGTTTGGCGGAGCTCAGATATTGTCTATAATCGGTTCATTATTCCCTTGTTTCTCACCGCGACTGAATGCAGGGCCGTGCACGGAGATATTCGTGTTCTACGAGTCATTGCGCCGGAGCAAAATAGTCCTAGGCGTATTGTTGTACCAGTGCTAAGCCGCTCTCGGTCGCTGAAGTGAAAGGCTTCTGCGTATCCATCATGGCCTTGAGGGCCTACGAGCCTCGAAGCAGGTTAGCAATGGTGCCAAAGGGTTCCGACACGGCCGCGGTCTAGGTCTCCAGCTCCGAGGGACGCCGCCTCAGAAGTCGTCGTGTGCACATGCCGAGATGGTAGCCTGCTCCCTGAGTATAAGTTATTGTTCTTTTTGGCCTAGTTTGGGATTTGCAAGAAAGGCTCCGTTGTATTACAAGCGGTGGTATAATGATCGTATTCGTATCCAGATCTCAGAAGAGCCTATGGAGTCATGCACGGACCCTCGATAAGGGTTAGCCAATCTCGGTCGCGGTCTCTGCGTATCCGTCCCAAAGGCCTGATGCCTACGAGCCTCGAGGAAAGTCAACGATAGCGATCTCTGAGTCACTGCTGCGGTTTAGCTGCATAGGGCGTGCTCAGGTCTCCAACTCCGAGCGCCGCAGCCTCAGAAGTCGTCGTTCAACGCGCATGCTAGCGTGCTAGCCGGCTTCTTGAGGACAATGAACTATTGTTCTTAGGTAGAGCTCAGGCCCTGCAAAACAGAAGGTTCCGTGATATCACAAGGGGTGGTATACATCGTGGTCGTATCGTGATGAGCCTACGGAGACACGCCTCTCGACCGCCGTGTGAACAACCCGGCGATGGGCTTCATGAGCCGCTCGAAGAATGCAGACACATGCACGACCCCTCGAATCAAGGTCAGGACGAGCAACGCCCGGCGCGCGCTGGGTCTGCAACGACAGACCGACTTGCAGCCGCATTCCGGGCCGATGACCCAGTCTATGTATTTCTGGAGGAACCATGGCGTCGGCTTGTGACTGTATGTGGACACATACTGTCGCACATGGTATGATATGTGCGGTCAGCGTAACTCCGAATGGCTGCGTAGAAACTCACATGGGCCAGCATATCGAAGGTCATTCCTATGCAGTACACGTCCCATGAGTACGGGTCGAACCGTTCCATACTGGGTTTGGGCTTTCGGATTTGCGACCCTGGGAGATCGATCGCAGGCTGAAGGCCTGGTCCGAGCTCGAGTCGCCTTGCTCCGCCGAAGTCGAAGAGGTAGATCTTATTGAGCTCTAACTGCTCGTGATATGCCAGCTCTTGTGGATGCCATGCACACAGCATGTTTCCTGTACATATGTCCTGCAGTAGGTATCCAGTCAGTGGGATGGACGCGCAGCCGGTTGCTGGATGGGACAGCACCAAGTGAGCAATGTGTAATCGATGCAGATTGACCACACCCTGAGAAGCCCAAGTGAGCGACATGATTCTGAGCTACAATTACATAAAATACGAACCGTGAGTATCTGAGCGAAGTGGCGCAACGTGTGAGGCAGCTCTTGTCGCGAGTCATATCTGCTGCTCAGCTGGGATAGTAATGGCAAGACAACAACCGGGGGCAGGCCTTCGGAGCGTAAAACACTGGCAGGCAGTGTGCTCGTAGCCGATGTGAGGCCCCGGTCGTTGAGCAACTCATAGATGTCCGCTTCCTGACTTCCGACGGGGAAAGTGATCATCTTGATAGCGTACTGCGGTATCCCGTCGTTCATCTCGTCTGTCCGGTAGACATATCCCTAGAGGAGCGTCAGATGACGAATTAGACTCATCTGTTGCAAGGACCTCACCGGTTTCAGGACCGTGCACGGAATGATGTTCCTGGCCTTTAGTTCTGGGTGTTCTACGAGCCATCGTGGCGGCACGAAGTAGTTCGGCAGTGCCGAGGCGTTGCCAGCTGATGAAGTGACAGGGTTCTCTGCATACGCCATGGCTTCGGTGGTCGGCGAGATGGATGAACGATATCGATAGTGAACGGTGAGTCAGAGTGGTCTAGCTCAAAAGGGCGTGTTCAGGTTTTCAACTCCGAGCGCCACAGCTTCTGTATTTGCGCATGTTTGCCCTTGTACTCGGAAGCCAAGGAGCTCATAGCATCAAGTTGGGCCTTAGACCGTTCGAGCGAAAGGCTCCGAGGTTCCGTTCGCATATAAAAATCAGTGGCAGGCTCAGCTTCCCCGCAGACTCTCGACGCCCGCAGACCAGTAACTCCAGGTTCATAACGAAATCCGAACACCTACCATCACTCGTTGTGAGTATTATAACTGACAAATATTCATGGCCGACTGCCTGACCCATCCTTACGGCCTACAGCTCGAACCCATTCTCCCTCAATGGCCGATTACAACAATAGCATCGTGGTGAAGGGTATCGATGGCGATCATGGACTCCTGCCCCGGATCCTGAATAGGGAGATCCCCGACGACTTCTTCAACTGGGAGGCAGGTGGAAGCAAGTCTTCTGGGCCTTGGGAGTACCAGGCCCAAGGGTATACGTATTTCTTTTCGAAGGAATCCGTCTCCACCCCCGGTCAGGAACCACCCTACATCCGCTACCTGCTGAGATGCAGTGGCTCCGCGCGTAACTTGACTGTATATGTCCATCATCCGAAGGAAGCTGGCAGCTTGCAAGCGGTCCGGTTCGCGACATGGGCAGCGTTCAACAGGATCATCTACATGACCCCCACAACGTACATGTACCAAATCGATGCGCAAGAGTATAGGTACGCTGCCCAGGCCCATGCCCAGACTCAGGCCCAGGCTCAGGCGGGGACTCAGTGAGTTCTTCGCTGTAGTGACTCGTGAGTGTCTTGCGACTTGGCCCGATGTACCGATGGTGACTAACTCTCTGGCCAGTGTCGCAGCACGAGACCTTCCCTGATGTCCGGTATGGTGCTACCCAGGGGTCGTACGTTAGCCATCGATGTGTCCCGTGTCTTGTGTTATGTGTCCTGTTCTTTGTCCTGTGTCCAGTCCTGTATCCCGTGCCCCGTGCCCTGTGTCCGTGTCCGTGTTTGTGTCCGTGTCCTACGTCCTACGTCCTGTGTCCTGTGTCCTGTGTCCTGTGTTTTGTAAAGAGTGGACTGTACTACGTACTGCGTCTCCATGATACCAACAGAATATATTCTTCTTGCTACGATGAGAGCTGTCAAACCGCCGCATTCTTTTGCGGCGCTGATGGAGGAGGCTGCGATAGACGGGGACCGACGCGTTAGCGTTGACGATCCGAGCCTGCTGCGGTCAACGCAACTCACCGCTACCCATATGAACACAGAACTCGGGAGCGCAACCCGTACTGACGGTGAATCTGCTGGATAACTACCGCCCGGTTCTTTCGCGCTTCCACACCGACTTGCGCCATATCGCTCCTGGCCGACATACCTTATCAGTTGAAGAGAGAAAGGCACGTCCGGAGACGCATCGTCCACAGCAGTAAAGCATCCGATTCCGGAGACAAAGAAAAGATACCATACATAACTTAACTCAGCGCGAGATCAACGTGAGGCACTCAGTTCAGCGAGATTTCCTCGGTCTCCCCGACGTCGTCATCAAGCTCGTTCGGAGACCCCAGCGGCCGTTCCTTATCTACCGGCGGCGGCGGAGGAACCTCGACGGTCGACGGAGCAACGACACCCACCGACGTGAGCTCCGGGTCGGCGTCCTTCGCAGGCTCAGGTGCGTCGGCCTTGGGCGGCGTCTGTGGCGCCTCCTCCTGAGCGACGGCAGTGGGCTCGGCCTCCTCCGCAGGAGTAACGGAGATGGTGGGCGGGACCGGAACTGGAGGGACTGGGGGAGGGGCCTGCGCGGGCCCGGACGGCGGGAAGCGGAAGTTCTTGCTCATCGTGCCCTTGCGCGCGCGGCCGGGCCGGTCGTCGTCGTCGTCGCCCTCGTCCTCTTCGGAGAAGGACTCGCGCTCTTCTGGGATCTTGGGCGCGCTTCCACGCGCAGACTGTTGCGTGGGAGATGTCGCGGGCGGGGAGGCTGCGCTGACGCGCTGCGGTGGCATGGATTGACGGTTCGCAGCCTTTTGGTGCGTGGGGGAGGAGGTCGCGCTGCGCTGGGAGGGCGAGGAGAGGTTCGCTTGCGACATGGATTGTGGGCGGAAGTGTGAGGGCGAGGACGGGTTCTCGCCGAGGTAGAAGGGTCGGATTGGCATCATCCTGTGCGTGGTCGGGTCAACCAGGAGGATAGAAAGAGGCCAACGGTACGCACTTCTTCTCCGCATGACACGCAAGAATCCACTGCGGCTGCACCACGGGTATACTGAGCTGTAATGCCTTCTGGTACTCGACGCCCGGTCCGGTCACGATAGGGTTGTTGGTCGCGTGCGCGGCACTGGGCGTCGCTGCAGGGGTTGTGCAGACGAAGTGGGTGGTGTCGATCTGGATCTTGTCACTCCATTTCGCGCCCATCTCGCGGAGAGCCATCTTTGCGTTTTCGAGCAGGACGTCGTCTTCGACCGTGCCGAAGCAGACAGAGATACCGGAGGTGTCGGTCATGGTATGTGTGCGCACGCGCAGTACGTTCGACGGGTATACGCCAGCGGTCGTACGGAGGACGAGCTGGAAGGTGTACTCGGTGTCGAGTTGGAGACCAGAAACCTTGGTGGAGGTATTGGTGAGGGGAGAAGGGATGGCCGCGACGCGTTGGCGATCACGGTACAAGTCGAGGGAGCGAAGCTTCGCGGTGGCGAGTTCGAGTTTCGGCCACTCGAGTGTGATGGAGGTTTGGGTGACATTGCGGAGCTACGGGGTGTAAAGACACGGAATGAGTGAACGGTGAGGGAGGACATACCTCGAGCTTGGGGTTCTCCGGAGTCTGCGTGCCGAACGCTTCCAAGATCTCGCTCTGCAGGTTCCAAAACTCGTTCTCCCTCTTCTTCTCCTCTGAGATGTTCCGCTGGACGGAGATGTTAACAATCGAGCCTGTGGAGACGCCAGGGGGCAGCAGCAGCGACGGGAACTCGATGAGATGAGCCCGCTCGCCGAGCAGGATCTTCAGAGGACTTCAGTACGCGAGGCCAGTGAGACGACCGCGAGAGACACGAACCGCCATCCCGGCATCTGGGACATGGGACTCAGTTAGTCTGCGCGACGGAAGGTAGGCGTGAGCTGTACTCACCGAGCTTGCCGACCGTAAACATGAAGCTGTCCTGCGAGACCGCCATCGTGACCGCAGAGTGGGAACAGCGTAGAAGGTAGAGAAGCTGGCGGCGAGAGTGCGCAGAACGTGGAGGAAGAGGCCAAACGCGACGAGCGGCCCGTCATCGCCACTGCGCGTCCGGCGCTCTCTTCGGTCTTCCTCGTCGCCGTTGACCATGACTTCAACGCCGACCACGACTGCGGCAGATGCTGGACGAATGGAGCAGCAACATTCTCGTCACTGACCCGATGCGGGTGTATCGCTCCCGACGCGACAACGCCCGCAAACGCGTAACGGACAAGTACTCCATCCTCGGCTTCATCTCTTCCGGCACATACGGCCGAGTCTACAAAGCACAGAGCAGGGAGTCCGACGGTCGCATCCATGCCATCAAGAAGTTCAAGCCCGACAAGGAGGGAGATGTGGTCACCTACACAGGCATCAGCCAGAGTGCCATCCGCGAGATTGCGGTGAGTACACACACTCAACGCCTGCAGCCTTGATTCACGCGTGTGCTTCAGCTCAACAGGGAGATCTCTCACGAGAACATCGTCTCGCTCAAGGAGGTCATCCTTGAGGACAAGTCCATCTACATGGTCTTCGAGTATGCGGAGCATGACTTTTTGGTGCGTATGGTCTCGCTCCCACTTTCTGCGATTTCACTAATGCCTGGACTAGCAAGTGATTCATCATCACTCGCAGACTCTTCGCTCTAGCATCACGCAGCCTGTCCTCAAGTCCCTGACCTACCAGCTCCTCAACGGACTGCTATACCTCCACGACGCCCACATCATCCACCGTGACCTTAAGCCCGCCAACATCCTCATCACATCTTCGGGCGTCGTCAAGATCGGCGACCTGGGTCTGGCTCGTCTGACCCATCAGCCTCTGCAGCCGCTGTTCGCCGGGGACAAGGTTGTCGTCACCATATGGTATCGTGCGCCGGAACTCCTGCTCGGTGCCAAGCACTACAACAAGGCTGTCGACATCTGGGCAGTCGGGTGCGTCATGGCAGAGCTCGCCAGTCTCCGCCCAATATTCAAGGGCGAGGAAGCCAAGCTGGACTCGAAGAAGAACGTCCCGTTCCAGAAGGACCAGCTTCTGAAGATAATCGAGATACTCGGGACTCCCTCCGGTATGCTTCGGGTCTTTTCATCGTCTCTCGCAGTCTGACTATGTATCACAGAGCGTGACTGGGCGAAGATCAAAGATCTGCCCGAGTACCAGAATATGCGACGACTTGACCCGTGAGTGACAGCAGCACGAATTTCCTCGCCGCATGCTGAGCGTGTATCTCAAGATTTGCCAACCGTCTGGCGCAGTGGTGTCAGTCGCGCATTCAGGCCAGCGGCGCGGACCTCTTGAGTCACCTCTTCGCATACGATCCGGACAAACGATTGACGGCTGCCGAAGCTCTGCAGCACAAGTGGTTCCAAGAGGCACCGCTGCCGACACGGAAGTACGTGGTTGCGGCGTGAACTAGCCTCTCCTGTTCTGACTCGCATCTCGTAGTGCATTCGAGTCTTTGCCGTCACACCAGATACCACCGCACCGTCGGATCACGGTTGACGACGCGCCATCTATGATGCCTATGCCAGCGGCGGGGTCCCAGGTTCAGGCGCAGGTTTCGCAAGTGCAGGCAACGGCCCAGGCACATCTTTCACAGTCGCATTCGAACCCCTCTGCGAAGGCAGGAAGCGCCGCCAGCTTCGCGAGCATGAGCGCTGGCGGAGGTGCGCGCAAGAAGGCGCGGTTGGGATGAGGTGGGGACGGCTATGAATTCTACCGCTTATCTTGTATTCTCGGATTTCATGTATCATACAGTCTAGGTCGACCCTTTTTCGCAAGAAGATGTCCCGCTCAGCCGCAGTAGGCGTCCATGGGACATCCGACGGCCGTACCCTTCACCGACCCCGCTACGCCCGCGATCTGCAGCACCGCGTTTGCGATCCCGCCGAGTCCTTCCCCAGCAATCATACCCGCCGCAACCGCGTAGCAGTACATGACCGCACCAGCGGGCCAGTACTTCCTCCATGTGAGCGCGACGATGCTTCCGAACAGCATCGCCATAGGGTACGTGCACAGCGGGCCCAGGATGAACGCGATCCCGACGGCGTTCCAGTTCGGGAACCACCCACGCCTCTCGGGGCGGACGAAGCGATACTTGATGATCGTCGAGACGATGGTGAGCGCGCCGAGGCAGAGCGCGGTTATGCCTGAAGAGCGGGGGATGGGAAGCGAAGGGGCAGACACTGCGACGGAGACCGCGCGCCAGGCGCCGACGTCGGGTGCGGGGAAGGCGCAGGTGGTTTCGGTGAGCTCGTTGATGCATGGGTAGGCCTTGACGAACACGATGTACATGCCGGCGGAGAGGAAGATGGAGACGAGTGCACCGAAGCATTGGGCATACAGATGGACGCGTGGAGACGCACCGAGTAGATGCGTGGTCTTCAGATCCCCTGTGGAACGATATGAGCATGCCTCCGAGGCCCAGAGCGCGTATGAGAGGAGAAATGTGAAACGCACCGAGCATGTCCGCGACCTGCTCGGACGCAGCGAGGGTGATCATGCCGGTCAGCCCGTTATTGAGCTGGTTTGCGGCGGGAGCCATCCCGGAGCCCTTGGATATGCCCCCGAATACGAGCTGCGCGAAGTTGCCCAGGGTCGTCAC